>JANHAO010015280.1:0-14899 GCA_026873985.1 Saraca asoca | reverse complement strand
ATTATAATTTAAATATTAGATTAACCTTAAGTAATTTAATAAAAAATTGATAAAACAAATAATTTACTCTATGATAATTGATAATGACGATAATTTTAAGTAGATAAATCAGGTTAGGGTGAATAGTTAAAATTTTTATTCTTATAATTTATTTTCCTAGTCTTAAAAAAAAATTTTGGGATTTGTAGCTTTGGAGGGGTAGTGTGAAGCTAAATTAGTGAAAACTAATATGTCTATGAAAAAGATGAGTTATAGTGAGAATTAAAATTTTAACCGTGAGAACTATCTCTTTCAAAATTTCCTCGCCTTAGTACTTACTTTTAACTGTGAGAATTAAATTTTTAACCGAGATAACTATCTCTTTCAAAATTTCCTCTACTTGGTACTTACTTTTATTACCCATTCCATTTATTAAAACTTCAATTTCCATAATATTAATAAAGAAAAATGAAAAAGCACATTCTGAGTCTGGTCATCCTTTGCAGATCTGGGTTTTGCAGCTTCCTTCTTCTCCCTTTGGTAGATCTTGGTTCGGCACTCTGTAAATCTGGTTTCTGCAACTTCCTTCTTCCCCTCCGTAGATCAGGGTTCTGCAACTTCATTCTTTTTTGAAACTGGTCATGTTCTTCACTTATAAGTCTAGTAAGACGAGAAATGATTGGGGATTCGTCAATTTTTTTTTTTTTTTGGTTCCAGATCCCAATTTACATCATTTTGGGACGAAAACGTAGCATGTTTTGAGACAAACCAATGAAAAGAGTGTTTCTGATAATTATGTTTGATTACAAGTTTGAACATTTCTGAATAAAAAGTACACTAAATCAGACCTGGCATTTTAGTTCATGAAACCTTGATGGCAACAATGATTCTGTAAATATGGTACACATCGGAAACAGAAGAACTTTGAAATGGTTGTTTGATTCGACGATAGAGGCTTTAATTCTTCTTGTTAATTTTTGAATTATCTTAGAAACCAATTTCCTGAGTTCAATCTTAAAAATGGCCAAAGTAAGTGAGAACTTTTAATAATTTTTGATAATTAAAGGGACTTGTTAGAAAAATAATTAGCGTACCCTTTTATCTCCTATAGCTGGTTGCGGCATCCATTTGCCTAACATCAGTGGATTTGATCTTGATCTACGATACACTGACATTTCATATAGCAGTCGTGTTCGCATGTAGGAAATATTTCCGACACCGACACCGACACGAAATGTGTCAGGGCCGTATCCGTAATTTTAAAAAGTTCAGACACCCGTTTCAAGCTCGATTCCGAGGTCGTATCTGTAATTTTAAAAAGTTCAGACACACATTCTTTATTTTAACACGCGTGTCAAGCTCGATTTACAGCTTATTATTTGTTATATCCTATTATTTAATATTATGAGTATTTATTTTCATATGAAAAAATAATAATTATAATATATATATTTACAAATAAGTACAATATTTTTTGATATTTACAAATGTACCTCTATATTTTTATTATTTACGCGTATCTCTCACGTGTCGGTGTCTTATATTTTTTGAAAATGCCGTATCTCTGTGTCCATATTTATATTTTCCCTTGTTCGCGTATCGGTGTTCATGCAACACCTAATACGGTAGATGACCATGTTGCACCGTAAAAGCCTTCGAATCATGCGTGGTTTGCGTTTAAAAAGTTGTAACACTATTCATAATTGACCCTAAAAAATGCTACTTTTTATTTTTTTGGTTATAAGATGATGCTTATTTATTTAGAACGCAGAAGGGAATATTAAAAAAAAAAAAGAACACATAATGGAATGAATTTAGATTGTTATTTTTTTAACTTAATGGAACTAATGTCATCCAATATGTTATAATCCTTAAAAAAAAATCCTTACCTTAAATTACTAGATAGAGACGAACAGTGAGCAGTTTAAATAAGTTAATAAATTAGATTAGACCTCTTTTTAATAAGTCGGATTGAATAAAATTTTTATTCTTATATAAATTGATAAATTAGATTTAGATCAATATTTTATAAAATATATCTGATTTATTTAAGATAAAGTCAAACTTTACCTAACCATTTCCACCTTTATATATATCCTAAATTTTAAAACCTGAAGTTTAACCCTCAAACATATTTTGATTAAAATGAAATCACCATTTCTAGCATTACTCTATTAGGTTTAATAAAAATTTATTTTATCCCAAGTTGTACTTTTTGTTTTACTCATATTTCAAATTGCCTTTTTGTGAATGACAAGTAAGGGCCTCTGATCTAACCATTTCAATATATGTCAAAGTAAAAGGAATACAAACTTGTAAAAGATCTAACAAAACACAAATATAAAAATTATAGAAGCGAAAAGAATATAATTTAACTCTTAAGTTTTATATGAAACAAAACAAAAAGAATGATAACAAAGAGATAAGATGAAATAAATTTCCTTTTTTGATAAAAGAATTCTACCACTCTTTGTATGGAAGTTTTTTGTTAAAATTTCCCTAAGATTGTTTTAGTAATGTGAATAGCTGATTTAAGAGATAAACATAAACACAATAAATGAAGTGATCAAAATTATGATAATTTCGTTATGATTAATCATTTAATTAATATTATCAGGTCAATTAAAAATTTAAAGAGATTAAATATTTGATTTTAAAGTTGTGAATGATAAGTTATTTTAAAATATAAATTAAGAAGTTCATTGATTTTTTTTCTAATTTATAAGTCAATAGATTTTAATCTTGAAACCCATATTGCAAAACTAAATTTGCTCATAGGCCATATAGGCCAAGTTTAGGCTAAAGCTCACGGGATATAATGGGCCTTGAGTCTAAGTCCAAATAATTTTAGGCCAATTTTTAAATTAAAGTTTAGGCCTATAAGCATGGGCAAAATCTAAATTTAAGTCCATGGATCCAATAATTTAATATTCACTAAAAACAATATAGGAGAAAATGATGAATTATTTTAGTGCAAAATATAATTAGGTCTGTAAAGTCGTAAAATAATATTTTTTTAATATTTTATTTTAATTAAAATAAAAACAAAAATTTTATTTTAATTATTGTAAACAACAACATTTATTTTAAATTTTAATTTTATTTTTTGATATATTTAATAAGAGCTAATATTAATAGAGTAACTAAAATATATATAAAGAAACATAAATTTTATTATTTTTATAGATTTCTTAATAACTTCTCATCAATATAATATAATTAACTAATAGTTTCATATTCTTCATATAATAATTTATGAATATGATATAATTAATCAACAATATCATTGTATAACACACGTAATTTTATAATGGCAGGAATTGAAAAGGTTTTAGATTAAAAAGGGAAACAAACAATAAATAAGAAACTATAATATTGTTTTCAAGAATATTTTAAATTACTAAATATTCTTGAATGCAAAATATGATATTTATATCATTAATCTGACTATTAATGAAGATATGAACTAAAGCATTCAAAAGGATAACAATGGATCCCATAAGGAAAAATGATTATTCCTATGATGATCAAGGTTTGTTATTTTATTACAGAATATTTGATTTAATTATAACTATTTTACCTTTTTTTTATTGCTCTCTTGGTTTCATGTATAAGTTACTAGATTTATATCCTGTCTAATTTTTTTTAACTAATTTCTAACTTCAAAATTTTCATTAGGAAAAGAAGTTGCAACTTGTTGACACCAAAATCTGGTCAACAAATCTGTGTTCAATATTATCTCAGACTGCAAGTTGAATGTAAAAGAAAGTAGAAAAGAAAAACACTGGAAGAGAAAGAGAATAGCAGACACCAGGGAGTTTTATCGTGGTTCAGTTAAAGCTAAGGTTGGCCTTACGTCCATGCTGGTTTTGATTATTTATTAGCAGTTATTTTTATTTATTTAATTACAATGGTCATACTCTTTCTTTGTGTTCCAGCAGAGTTTCTGCATGTAAATTCCTCCTTCCATTACAATGACCACCCCTTCCTATTTATAGAAGAAGGAAGGGTTACAAATGTAATTTTATAAGTAACAGAATGATTATTTTTGTCGCACTGGGCATTTAATGCTTGGTGTTGGCCAATTAATGTCGGGCAAATTATTGTCAGATTGTCAAGGGGCTGATCTGTCGGTTTGGGGGCTGAACTATCAGTTGGAGATATGTGCCTTTGATTGTTGACTGGATCCCGTACACGTGTCTGACTCACTAACCTCGTGACCTGGCATTATATTGGTGGGCGAGCTGGAAGTTGTAGTTGGCCCTGTTGTACTCACTCAATTGCTCTCCTCGGGGACAGTTGGAGTGATAGACCTTTAGTTTACGAGTAGAAGGCCTTCCTAGTGAGTTGCGCTCTCTGTCACGATGTTGCTTAATGTCTTCACCTCACGCCCGATGGCTTGGTATCCTCGCTGAGTGATCCTGATCTCCAATTTGGGTCTCTTCCTAGTTAGTTACTCCTTTTACTAGACTTCAACCGGCCCGACTCGTACCTTCTAAAAAATACGCATAACATAAGCCTCCTAACTCTTAGTTCGCTCTGTGGGTTGGGAGTTGCAACTGGCAGTCAAAGTCTTCTTTTGTAGTCTGCAGGATGGACAAATCTTCACGTTCAGATTGTTGTATTGTCTTTTCTGTCATTCAAACTTTCATTTCTCTAGCTTTAGGCCATACTTCTCACTGTGCATAATTTTTAACTGCTGGAGTGGCGATCTTGTTTTTTCTGGACCGTTCAATCTAAAATAGCCAAATATCCTCTAGGTCATTTGATGATCTCGGACTGGTTTATAAAGCTTATGAAGCTTCTCTTGTTTCTTTGTGAGGTTGCTTGATGAATGCTTTAGTTAAGCCCTATGTGTTTCCAACAGTTTGGTTTCTAGTGCCGCTCTTTAGGGTGTGGATGGTCTGTTGCAAAGGTTCTGGAGGCGTGAATGGCCTATTGCATGTGGCTTCCCGGGATAACTCTTCTTGTTGGCTCCTGGGAAGTCTTATGCAGATCTTGGATTATTTCCTCACAGCTTTTTTGTGAGGTTTAGCCTTACCAGCCAAACTTCCGACTCCTTTTTGAATTGCTCTGGATTTGAATCAGGAAAGGAACCGTTAGCTGAGGAGGGCTATAAGCAGGAGCAGCTGTGTTCATTGGTGTTTCATCTGATGGGAGTTTGTCTTCCGAAGGCTGGCTCTCTCCTCCCTTGTGGAATTAATGGCTTTAGGCTTTTGCTTTGTTCTTGTATATCAGATCTTCTGATGTAAACTTGCCCTGTTGAAGGGAGTCTTTTAATAAAACTTCGAGCATTACATTTAAGTCCTTTGTCTTTGCAAGCTCGTTACATTGATGGTTCAATTGGTTGCCAACGGCAACGTGACTAACTCCTGCAAAATTATAACTTGATAATCATTATATGGAGTGTTTAATGGGTTAATTGACCCTAGTTTAAAAGTAAAATTTGTGTCAATAGGCTTAAGCTAGTAAGTTACGACTTAAAGGATATGTGCCATATGTATGATCAATTACTCATGTTGGCTCACTTTAATCGGTAAAAAGCATAAGCATTAGGGTGACTTTGAGGTCAAGTTTAAGTATTAATGTAGTCAAGCATCATTGCCGATACGAGACTGAGCTTCCATGTAGGTTGCGCAGGTATATCAGTTCGCACAAGAGTTTGATGCGTGGCTAGCACTTCTTGGATATGGCTTATGCAAGAGTTTGGTGCATGACTAGCACTTCTTGGATGCGAGGTCTTGGAGTGGTCCACGCAAGAGTTTGGTGCTCGTGGCACTTCTTGGACGTGGCTCATGCAAGAGTTTGGTGTATGGCTAGCACTTCTTGGATGCAAAGTATTGGAGTGGTCCACGTAAGAGTTTGGTGCATGGCTACCACTTTTTGGACACGAGATCTTGGAGTGGTCCACGCAAGAGTTTGGTGCTCATGGCACTTCTTGGATATGGCTTGCGCAAGAGTTTGGTACGTGGCTAGCACTTCTTGGACGTGAGGTCTTGGAGTGGTCTGCACAAGAGTTTGGTGCTCGTAGCACTTCTCGGATGCGGCTCCTGTAAGAGTTTGGTGTATGGCTAGCACTTCTTAGACATGACTCGCACAAGAGTTTGGTGCTTGACTAGCACTTCTTGGATGCTAGGTCTTGGAGTGGCCCACGCAAGAGTTTGGTACTTGTGGCACTTCTTGGACGTGGCTTGCGTAAGAGTTTGGTTCATGACTAGCACTTCTTGGATGTGACTCATGCAAGAGTTTGATGCATGGTTAGCACTTCTTAGACGTGAGGTCTTGGAATGGTCCGTGCAAGAGTTTGGTGCTTGTGGCACTTCTTGGACGTGGCTTGTGCAAGAGTTTGGTGCATGGCTAGCACTTCTTGGACGTGAGGTCTTGGAGTGTTATCATAGTCCAGTGCTGTGTGACCTGTAACGCCACGAGTCCTTTAGTACTCATATTCGTGTCATCCACGGCTCTTTGATTCCCAACAACAGTTGGCAATAATTACTCCTAGTTTTGGTTTATGTGTGCCATGCCATCATGAGCTGGCCACTGGCTTCCCTTGAGCTATTGGATTGTGGGTGACTGACAAACCCTTATATTCAACCGTGGGATCACAAGCTTTTATAAACTGAAGGAGCCTTCTCTCTCCTTCTCAATTGCCATTCAAAATCTTCAGAGCTTTGGTCTCTTCTTGCCCATTTCCTCTTCTAGTTGCTATGATAGCTTCTCCGTCACCCATTTCTACCAGTTTCAATTTGATTTCTTGATTGCTACTTAAGCTCTTTTCACTGAAGATTACTGCTGCAAGTTGCTCTGACTCTTCTGTCTCTATAGATTATAGTACATCTCCCTTTGCCTTGCTCTTTTATGCATTTTTCTCTCTCTTAGGCAGTAGCAAATTTGATTGTCACTAGTTGAGGGATGATAGTGCTAATAGGTAGATCTTGTTTAAATGTTTTGGCTTGTTTGAATCAGTATGGTTGGTCTGCTGGTAGACCTTAAGGTTTCTGGATATTGTTTTTTGTCTTTTTGGATTTTATGGTCTGGTCGTTGTGTCCCCTCCGCTTGCTAGAGTCTGGGTTATTGATGCAGTGACTTGAGGTATGCATGGCTAGTAGTATAGGGGGTTGTTAGCCCCATCATTCGGTACAGTTCACTTATAGTGACCTGACTAGTGTTTTTCTTTGTGTAGATCAGAGCAAGTCATGCATGTCGCCGTTATCAAATTAGGGACGAGGATAATGAGCCAGATTCATCTCTGAGTATGGAAGTCGTGTGATGTGTTAATGAAGCGACTTTGAGTAGAGGGATGTTGCTACAGACTTTAGTGCTCATCTAGACCACATTAAAGGCCGAGGGACTGCTACGAGCCAATGTCTTGACCGCCAGGTGTTCAAGTTGCACACCTCAATTGTGCATCTCCATAACCTCCAATCCACAATTCGATAATACAGGTTCCCTGAAGGGTGCAGCATCATGGTTTCGACTATAGATGACTATGCCCTTTATCTGGCTTAGGGGTTTGTCACAATAGGTCTCTCGCATCTCACTACAGGACTCATATTTCTGACGTAACCATTCATTGTTAATTTCTTGAATAAAATAAAACTCAGCCCATTCTAACTCACTCCAAATTCCTACACCCAACTCATCTTGTTAGCTTTAATACACTTTGGCAACAACTTTTCACCACCATCACCCGAAAGTTTATGCTACCTATATGACCTCAGGTGTGCAAGCTTGTCAGATAGACTCTACTATCTCTCAACTCAACAAATGCCGTGTAAAGGGATCTTACCAAAGAGGGGTGCCAAAGGGAGGTCTAACGCGGGGTGCTACAAATCTCGTTGGTTCTACATTTCATGCCCTTTGTTGCACTACCTTAAAAACTCTAATTTTGTCCTCATTCCGGGTAGGTAGATTAGGAGCAAGTAAGTTTAGTGGTTCTCTGATATTTGCTTTTAATTCTGACCTTTGTATGGTCTTGAAGACATGATTGGTAAAAGGCCTACGATACAGGCTAAAGAGTTGGAGATCTTGGACCAGTTCACAACAATTGATGATCTCAAGAACGATTTTTGATTTGACAAAAGTCTCCTTTGTTACTACAAGCTCTCCCCGGCCAAAGACAACAAACTTACAAAGGAGATAGGGATCCACCGAGCGACAGAGATTAGACTCGTTAATTTCAATGACTATGATAAAATAATGGAGCTCATTCTTAGCTTGCCCCGGCTAAAGACACCAAGCTCACAAAGGAGGAGGCCCCTCTAACTCCTTTGATAGATATGACCCTAGTCGTTACAAGCCAGCCCTTGGCCCTCGAGATTGATGCGACCCTAGCTGTTGCAAACCAGCCTTCAGCTCCAGTCGTGGTCTCTTCGCAAGGACTGACCTCAACATTACAACTTGAAGAGGTGGTTGCAACTGATGTTGCTACCCCCTCTAGCTCTCCCCCTTAGAAGCAGAAGGTCGACAAGGGAAAAAAGAAGATGGCTTCTTACAAGTACGCAACGTTGGAGGTTGAGGCTGTGAGGTCGTTGGCCGAGCGCGACTCTAAAATGGAGATTTATGCTCAGATATTTGTCGATAGCATGGGTACAATCCTGGGATCTAGCAACAGGATTGGGGTATTGAAGGCCGAGTAGTTCTCCATCGGAAGGCTGGTGGGATATACAGCTTGTCATGGCTTGGTAGTAAGTATTGCTTCTTGTCTTGATTATCCTGTTTACTTTGTAATTTAACCTTGCTATTCATTCTCGTAGAGCTTATTGACGTTGATAAAGGTAGATGAAACACTCGAAGGCCTGGATGAGGAGAAGTTTGATCTTATAGACGAGTTGGCAGTCTCGATAGCCAAGGTCCTAGAGCTAAGGGACAAAGTCAAGGAAATTGAAGCTGCTCTGTCTTGCGAGGTAGCGGATCATGAAGCTGCTGTGTTGAATTTTAAACTTGTAACCAACGATCTAAACAAGGCCAAGATAGAATTGGATAAGGCTTAGGCACAAGCACGGGGAGCGATGAGAATGATCGAGGTTGCCAAGCAGAGGGCGAGTTCCATAGAGCAGCAAGCCAAAGCTGCTATCGAGGAGTTAGGGGTGCTGAAGAGGGAAGTTGATCTCGCTAAGGAGGAAACAACTAAAGTCAGAGTAGAGACAACTTGATTGATGGCAAAAGCGGACAAGGAAGTGAGGTCTAAGACTTGTGCAACTCTATTCCATACTTTATGGGAGGAACATCCAGAGTTAGACTTCTCTTTCTTCAGTTCGTAAGCTCTGGAGGCCATGGATCGCTATAAGAGGAGAGCTGCCAAGACTAGTTCCTCCGGGAAGGGATAGAGTGCTGGAATTGAAGCTTTTCCTACAGAAGTTGTTGCTCAAAGAGAGGGTGACACACAGGTCGCTAAGGGTACCCTGGCGATGGATGTTCTTGATGCTCTAGCTCCTAACCTCCAATCTCATGAAGACTTAGCTCTCGAAGCTCTAGCCTCATGAAACATGGACTTTGTAATTTTGGATTTTTTTCTAAGATTTATAACAAACTTTGTGAGTTATTTGTATGGACTGATTTTATTGTGACGAAAGTTGGATTCATCCTTCTTCGTTACTTTCATGCTAGAATATGCTATATTATTTGAGAGTTCAACATGCTGTATCAATTATCACTATATTGCACAACACACTATTGCGCATAGAATTCTTCATGGATCTTATTCTACAAAAATTCAAAGAATCATATAAATATTTTCAATAAGCTAACTTTTATACGCATTGGGACACTTATTGATAATAGTGACGAAGGTGCTCGGTGTTCCAAGCTCAGGGTAACTGTACCCCATTTACGTCCGCTAGATGGTCGGCTCCATCACCTACAACCCTTTTTACAAGGTATGGATCTTCCCAGTTCGGTCCAAAGGTCCCCTCACTGGGTTTGTATGCTATAGGAAGAACAAGGTGTAGGACAAGGTTGCCAGGCTTGAATTTTTGAGTTCGTACTCTGTGATTGTAGTGTCTCTCAATGCATCGTTGGTAAGTAGTGATCTTGAGGCTAGCTCTTTCTCTTGCCTCTTCCACAAGGTCCAGGTTTGTAGTGAGCAGTTGATCGTTGTCCTCTGGGTTAAAAGCGATTCTTCGATGTGTTGCCATCTCAAGTCCTACTGGAATCATTGCTTCGCATCGGTATACCATCGAAAAGGGAGTCTCCTCCATAGAGCTGTAAGGCGTGGTCTTGTAGGCCCAGAGCACCGTTTGTAATTCGTCCGCCCAAGCTCCCTTTTTAGCTTCTAGTTTGGGCTTCAAGATCCGTTTAATGATCTTGTTAACAACTTCTACCTGCCTGTTAGCTTATAGATGATCTACGGCAGTGAAGCTTTTAGCAATTTTGAGGTTGTCGCAGAACTTTAAAAACTACTTGCTAGTAAACTGAGTTTTATTATCGATCACAATCTACTGAGGGACTCTGAACCTGCTAATAATATTGCTCCATATGATCTTTTTAACCTTGGAAGATGAGATTTCAACGAGCTCTTTCGCATTCGCCCACTTGGTGAAATAGTCTACGGCTACTATCGCATGCTTGCAATTTCCTTGAGCCACAGGAAGTGGTCGGATCAAGTCCATTCCCTAGATCGCGAATGGCCATGGACCGGTCATTTGTCTCAGGTAGGCTAGTGGAGCCCGTGGCACCTTAGTGAATCTCTGGCACTTATCACACCTTTTGATGAAGTCTATAGCATCCTGCTCCATTGTTGATCAGTAAAATCCTTGTTGAAGAGCTTTTTGTGCCAAAGACAGCCCCCGGCATGATTTTCACAATGGCTTGCATGAATCTCCTCTAGGACAGTGCTGCAGTCCTCTCTAACAATGCATCTCAGAAGTAGGGTTGTAAACCCTCTCTTGTACAGTGCATCATCACAGATGCAATATCTGGCTGCTTGAGCTCGTAAACATCACACCTTGAGTTTGTCTTCTAGTAACTTATCATTCTATAGGTAGTCTAAGATCAGATTCGTCCAAAAGTTTGGCACTCTGGTAATCACCATTATGACATCTTACTGCTTGATACTTGGGGATGAAAGGAGCTCTACAGGAATTATTCCTAAGAGATCAACATCTTCAATTATGGATAGGCGAGCTAAGGTGTCAGCGTGCGTATTTTAAGCTCATGGTATTTGATTGATCTCATATTATTGGAAGGAACTTAATGACTCTTGGACCTTTTGGAGATAGCTTATCATCTTTGACCTTCGAGCCTGATATTCACCTTTCACCTGGTGGACAATGAGCTGTGAGTTGCTGAAAACCTTTAATTTTTTAGCTCACACTTCCTTAGCCAATTGCAATCCTGCTAGTAATGCCTCGTACTCACCTTCATTATTAGTGACTTGGAAGCCAAACCTTAGGGCACAGAAGACTTTGTGTCCTTCCAAACTGATGAGGAGCATCCCTACCCTAGCTTTTTGGTCACTTGACGATTCGTCAATGTATAATTTCCATCACGGGGTCTCAAGAATCTCCACCTCCTCTTGCACAGGTCCCGTAAATTCTATAATGAAGTCGGCTAGCGCTTGCCCCTTGATGACTGATCTGGGCTTATATTCAATGTCTAATAGGGTGAGCTCAATTGCCCATTTGAGCGGCCATCTTGAGGCATCTGTCTTCTGTAAAACTTGTCTCAAAGGGAATTGTGTGAGGACCCTTATGCTGTGGGCTTGAAAGTAGGGTTATAGCTTTCTCGAGGCAATAACCAGGCAATAGGCGAGCTTTTCCATGGGTGAGTATCTCGTTTCAATGCCCAGCAGTCTTTTGCTTACATAGTAAATGGGGAGTTGAGCTCCTCCTTCTTCTCGTGTTAAAGCAGCGCTTAAGGCATGTTGGGATACCCCTAGATATATAATTAATGTCTCACCCTCTTTTAGCTTGGACAAGAGTGGAGCTCATCCGAGGTACAACTTAAGCTCCTGAAAGGCTATCTCACACTTTGGGGTCCATTCGAACCTCTTAGCCCTTTTTAGGATGTTGAAGAAGGGGATGCATTTTTTCGTCGCCTTCGAGATGAATCTGCCAAGTGCAACGATTTGGCCGTTCAAACTTTGAACATCTTTAGGACCAATGGGGGAACGCATGTCAAGGAGTGCTCTAATTTTCTCTGGATTTACCTTGATCCCCCTATTGTTGACCACAAAACCAAAGAATTTGCCTGAGGCAACTCTGAACGCACATTTGTGTGGGTTCAACTTCATCTAATACTTTCTTAGGGTCTGAAACATCTTTTCCAAGTCGCGGACGTGATCGATGAGCTGTTTGAACTTTACCAACATATTGTCGATGTATACCTCTATTATTTTGTCAATTTGCTCTTGAAACATCATATTTACCAATCTCTGGTAGGTAGCCTCTACATTTTTGAGCACGAAAGGCATTACTTTATAGCAATATAGCCCTTGATTAGTAATAAATGAGGTATATTCTTCATCCTGCGTAGCCATTGGGATTTGATTATACCCCAAATAAGCATCCATGAAGTTGAGGAGCTCATGCCCTGTTATCGCATCTACAAGTTGGTCAATCCTCGGCAAAGGGAAGCTATCTTTAAGGCACACATTATTTAGGTCAATGAAATCGATATAAGTCCTCCACTTCCCATTCTTTTTCTTCATGAGGATGGGGTTAGCCACCGAAGTGGGGTAATGCGCTTCCCGAATGAAACTAATTGCCAAGAGCCTATCCACCTCCTCTTTTAGTGCTGCGTATCATTCGATCATCATCAGCCTTTTCTTTTGACAAATCAGCTTAACTTATGGATCGATATTGAGTCTGTGCGACATTATACTTGGATCGATGCCCACCATGCCTTCGTGGTTCCAGGTGAAGACATCCAAGTTTTCCTTGAGAAATTTCATTAGCTGCATTTTCACATCGGGTGGCAAGCATTTCCCTAACTTAAGGCATCTATTTTTGTCTGCTTCACTTACCCGCACGTCCTTAAGTTTTTTTATGGGTCCAGTGGCTAGCTCGACATCTACCTCATGAGGGTCAAGATTATGGCTAACTCCCTTTGTGTTCATTACCTGGGATTCTCCTTTGGACACTACATGCACCTTTTTTCCTTAGATTCCAAGCTTAATCGCATACTCATAGCAGCATCGGGCTACCTGCTGCTCTCCTCGCATGCATCCGACTCCATTCGAGGTCGGGAACTTAATGATCAACATCTTGGTTGATGTCACCATGTCAAAATCATTCATGGTGGGTCGCCCCAGCACCACATTGTAGGCCGAGGGGCAATTTATGATTAGGAAGTCTGCCATGATAGTCGTATATAGGTCGAGGTCCCTTAGGGTGAACGGGAGTCTAATTCATCCCACCGGGAGTACTCCATCTCTCGTGAAATCGTAAAGAGGCTTAGGGGAAGGATCCAACTGACTTGTGCTTACGCCCATCTGGTTAAAGCATCCCTTATACATCATATTAATAGACCTTCCGGTATCGATCATTATCTTTCTTACTTTAGCGTTGCCAATCTTTACCCAGATGACAATCGCATCATTATGGGGATAATGAATTCCTTGTGCATCTTCTTCTATGAATGAGATGTTGTCCTGGACTACCTTAGCCTTCTTGGTGAGTCTATCGCATTCCATATGACTCGTAAGAAGAACATGGCTCACCGCTCGCACATAGCGATTGTGTGATCAGTTCGGGGTGTCTATAATGTGGGCCCCTCGTGTACAGTGAAAATGGTCCTCATGGAGGGTGACTCCTTATGCTTTAGAGTTTGGTGGTGCTGTGGCGTAGGCTACTAGGGACATGGGGGTCGCTGCCCTAGGGGCCTTATCATATAGTCCCTTAGGCGGCCTTTCTTAATGAGATCCTCGATAGCGTCCTTTAATGCCCAGCAATCCGAAGTGTTATGCCCGACTTCACTGTGATAGGCACAAAATTTATTGTAGTTCCTCCGCTCGAAAAGGGCCTTCAGGGGCTTAGGCCTGCCAAAGTCTTCATTATCCTTTTCGATCACATAAATTTTGTCTGGCATATATGATAAGATGGTATAGCTATCGTAGTGACCTCGAGGTTGAGGCTACTCATTTCGGGCCATCTTCGCGGCTTGACTTCCAAAGCCACCCTTTTTGCCCTTTTTACTGCTTCTGCCCCACTTCTCTTCTTACTTCGATTGGAGATGCTCGTCTCCTCCTTCTACTTTGGTTTCTTTAGATCAAAGATTTCTTCCCATCGGATCTCTTTAGTAGCCTATTCGTAGAATTCACCTAGGTTCTTGACGGGGGACTTATATATGTCCTCGTACAATTTTCCATTCTTCTAGAGACCGACTAAGATTGTCGTGAGGATGCTTTCATCTGACGGATTTTTCACATTACTAAGTTTACGTTGGAACCTAGTGATATAATCCCTGAGTGACTCATCTTTTCGCTGAAAGATCGTCGCTAAGTGGCAGGATGGGGCAAGTTTCTTCTTTAGTGCCTTATACTGATCGAGGAACTTCGCTTGGCATTCCTCCCAACTCTTGATGTTGCGAGCTAAGAGATTCCTAAATCATGTTCATGGCACCTCTTCAAGAGTGGCGGGGAAGACTCAGCACTTCATTAATGGATTGGAAGTCTGCAGGTCCATTTGGGTGTTAAAAGCATCCAAATGGCTATAGAGGTCGCTATCCCCATTGTATAGAGGGATGTTTAATCTTAAATCTATGAGGAAGGGGCTCTGTCTCAATTTTGCTAGAGAGCGAAGTTCTTTCCTTGTGGGATTCTTGATAACACAATATTTTGTGTATTTATTTATCCTCATACTTAGCATTTTAAGGGCCAAAATGAATTACTTCCAGCTGTGTTAAGATGTTTTTATAGTGTGGAGTCAATTGGCATCATTTTACAAAATTCTGCATAATTGGCCATTTTGAGCAGTTTCTG
>JANHAO010015279.1:0-14896 GCA_026873985.1 Saraca asoca | reverse complement strand
CATAATTGCATATAAAATCATAGCCTTAACATAATCTTAATTAGAGCAAAAATAAATAAATGCTCAACAAATATGAACTAAATTTGTAATTGTGCATAGAAATAATAGACCAAATTATGCACAAAAATAAAATATCAAAAATTATACATACAAACCAAAATTTGTACTCACTATTATATCACCATTTGCAAGGATTCCTACCTTTAATATATGTTAACAAGGAGATTTGGTGGAGTTTTAAAGAAGACAAGCATAATTCTTTTGCCCTTAAATACTAGGATAGTTTGTGCAACTAAAGAGAAATAGAGAACTTAATTTTAAAATGTTTTATGAAATTAATGTCTTTATTATTAAAATCAATTTAGTTGATTGAAAAGAATATGGATAAGTTATGGGTGAGGTGCTTTAAAAGCAAATATCTTTTAGACTATAGTTGTTACATGATATCCAATGACAAAATGAGTCATGGATATGGCAAGGTATTCTAACCCTTATTATATGACTCGGGTCACAATTTATTGTACTAGGTTGTCAAACAAGGATTTCAAGATTATAAATAAACATGTGGCAAAGTTATGTTTACAAAATATAAAAATGTGAAATGTCAATAAGATGAGGTTTTTTTTTAGGCAAATGCTATAGAATAATTGAAATTAAGGTGTTTAAATCTTAGAAGGATGAACTCAAGTAGGTGCTAGAACGTTTTGGCAAATTCATAGTGCGGTTAGCTTACCATGTGAAACTTGACTTGATACAACCATTCGAAAGTTTGGGTATGGAGTACTATTGCCTCTAATAGAAAAAAAAATTGTAGCTCTAATAGAAATCAAATGACTACTGTGTAATGGTACATGAAGTTGAATATAAGATTTACATTTGATGAGATGTGAATTTATATAGACCCATAGCCAAACACTTCTAATAGAGTAAAGATGCAATAAAAGTCTAATCCTTTGATGCATTCTCCATCATCTAAATCAACTTTCCAATGCAATTGCAATAATGAAGCATCGATTCATTACTTTTGGTGAATAATTCATATTGCATAAGTGTTGGATATTGATTCACCATCAACACAGCTGAATTCATATCAAAGAAGAGTTGAAACTTAAATTTTTTATTTTCTATGAATTAAATTGTGAATGTAGCTTAGATTCAACGAGACCACTCAGGTTCTATCTTAGATACAACTCATGTCATGGATAATAGCATAAAAGCTTGTCCCTTTATTCCCAAATGCATTTTCATGGCTGCCCACCAAATGAATACATTTTCAACTTCATCTTTTGTATATGTTCTTCTCTTTTTTTTCCTTCATTTGGAAAAATCTTTCGCACCCATTTCATCAAATCAAGTTTTGGATTTAATGTGTTTACTTCCATTACTTTGGTTGATATGTATGCTAACAGGGTATGTTGTATTTTGCACACTAGATATTTGATGAAGTGGCAGGTTCCAACATTAATACTCTGATTTTGAGATGCATACTGTCTTTCATAAAGATGTGCACTTGTAAATGATTGAGAAAAAGAACTCTATTTTTGAGAAAATGAAAAGCTTACAAATAATTGAGAAGACAAAGAATTTTGCAAAAGAAACATCTTCATTTTGCTTTTAATTGAGGGCCTACTCTATAAAACATTTGCTTTTTATTTTTAAAACTTTTTCATATAGAAGTTTATGTTAAGTTAATTAGGAATCTAAATCACCTATAAAAAATCAAAATTTTTCATATGGAAATTGTTTTAAATTTAATTAGGAATCTAAATCATCCATCTCAACATTGTTTTATTTAAAATCAATACTTCTTTTTATAGAAGTTTAACTGGAAAAAATTAGAATTTTTATTAATATTTAAGCCCTTTTTATGTAAAAGTTTTTTTAAAGTCAACTAGAAATCTAAATCACGAAAAAAAATTATTTTTTATATAGAAGTTTTATTTTAAGTCAATTAGGAATCTAAATCACCAATCTCAATATTGTGTTTAAAATCCATATTTTTTATAGAAATTTTGTTTAAAACAAATTACAATTCTAATTATCAACATCATTTATATGTTGTTTTCTTTTCTATTCTTAATACATCTATTTTAACTTTTTTCCACACTCTAGTTGACAAACAAGTAATTTCATGGGTTGAAGACTTAACTTGTAAATTTGGTCAATTTTGGTCAATATCACGAAATAGAATTAAGGTAAATTTTGAAAAAAAAAATGAAAATGAGAGTTTGTGATTTAGATGTGCCATTAACAAGTAAGTTTTTCTCTGAATCTACTTAACTTATTAATGATAATGCACCTCTTTGGACATGTGTAACTATATCAAATAATAGCAAAAAATCAGGTAGAGCTAGTGGAAATAGAGATTAGTTATGTAATTTTTGTCAAAAGAAAATTACTAGTTCTTGCTTCAGGTTAAAGGAAACTTGTTAAGGATTCATGATATTGGAGTCATGAAATGTCTTAGAGTAACTCTAGAATACTAGGGAGAATTGAAAACCATTGTTGAAGAAGTAGAAAAAAAGAGCAAAATCTAAATCTGTTCTATTGTCTACTGAAAGTGACAACTAAGAACTTACACAAAAAAGAAAAAGATTTAGCCTACTAGAAAAGGCATTCTAGATGATAAAAATCATTTAACAGCTATAGTTGCTAGATTGTTTATACTGATCGTCTTCCTTTTCACTTAGTTAGAAATCCATATAATGTACAATCTTGTTGCTTTGTTGTTGGCTATAAGATAGATGGTTTTATCCCACCTAGTTATAATGCTTTAAGAACAACTGTATTACAATAAAGAGAGAGAGAGAGAGACAAAGTGTTACAACCAACGAAGACTTTGTGGAATTCTAAAGGGGTTAGTCTAGTTGCTGATGGTTGGACAATTCATAAAGGAAGCCTCTTATAAGTTTTATGGCTACAAATGAAGGTGGACCTATTTTCTTAAAGGATATTAATTGTTTCAAAAAATATAAAGACAAAACACTACACAACATCCCTAATTAGGGATGTAATCAATGAGGTAGAGTCACAAAATATAGTGCAAATCATAACTAATAATGTCCCTATTTGTAAAGTAGCAGGTTTGTTGATTGAGACTGAATTTTAGTATATATTTTGTACTCTTTGTGTTATGCATACCATTAATCTATCACTGAAGAATATATTCGGTGCTAAAAATAGTGAAAAAAAAATGAAAAGGCATTCTTGAATATGGTTTGATCACTCAAGTAGCTAAAAACCACTCAATGTGATTGGTCATATTCAATGAGTTTGTACATTTAAAATTGCTTGCTGTAGCAGATACACATTTTGCATTGGTAACAATGATGTTAAAGAGGTTTAAATAAATAAACCGTGCTATGCAAATCTTGGTTATTAGTGACCAATAGAACTCTTATAGAGAAGATGATGTAGGGAATGCACAAATTGTGAAAAAGTTCATTCTAAATAATTTATGATAGGACAAAATTGAATATATTCTTGCATTCACAAAGCCAATCTATGATATGCTTAGATTCTATGACATTAACCATCCTACTTTGCATTTAGTGTATGACATGTAGGATAACATGATTGAGAAAGTGAAGGCAGACATCTATAAACATGAAAAAAAGGAAAGAGATGAAGCTTTATCTTTCTTTAAAGTAGTAAAGACAATCCCCATTGATAGATGGACCCAAAGTTACAATCCCCTTCATTGTATAGCCCATTCATTAAAACAAGGTAATGATCTTTCACTTTTAAGTTTTTTAAGTAATGTTGAGTGTAGTTTATAATTTCTAATATGCTTCCATGATTTATATAGGTACTATAGTGATGAATGGTTCAAGGTTCCAAATAGATTTTCTCCTCACCAAGATGGGGAGATTTCTAAGGAGAGAAATAAGTGCTTTAAGAAGATATTTTCCAAATCCCAGGGATAGAGAAAAAAAATTCTTAGAATTTACAAACTCCTCTTCTTGTGCAAATAAGTTTGGATCTTTTGATTTGTTTGCAGATACGTGGCAATTGGATCCAAAATCTTGGTAGGTGATAAATGGATCTTTTTCCCCTTTACTTTAAAAATTAGTGTTGACGATGAAATGTAGTAAGTCCCAAATCCTAGTCAACAAGAGTAGTTCTAGTATTCCTAAACTATGTTCTAATTATAGAAATGCAGGAAAATCAGCAAAAGTAAGAAGAAAGAGGAAGAACTAGATCAACAGTAGAAAATTTTTAATTTAGTTCAGCTAAAACCAGATAGTATTGGTCTATATGTCCACGGTATTGTTTTATTTATTTGATGAAATTTTTACAGAGTTTTAATATGTTTTTTTTTCCTTTTCTTTACAATGATCTCCCTCCTCCTATTTATAGAGGTTGGGAGGTTATAAGCATAATTACACAAGTTGTATTTCTATTACATCAAATAATAAATGTAATTGACAACTTAGACTTCTATAGGGTGGCTCTTATAGGTGGGTCCAAAAGTGAGCCCCCTGGAAGGTTGTTGGGGTAGCTTGTTTTGTTCTGCAAGTTCGAGCTCGCCTTGTGAGCTAGAGCTGGTGCTTAACAAACTAGAACCATTGTCTCTTGCTCTGAGTCTACGACTCATGTCTAGTGACCTAACATCTCGATCCAACGACTTGAGCTTGTCCCTTCATTGCCCAACAGCTCAAGCTCGTTCCTGGGTGACATGAGGTCTTGGCCTCAGCGACTCCAAGCTGGTTCAAGCTGGGCCTTCGCTGCTTGGACTTGTCCACTAGGCTTTTGTTAGCCCACTTGTATGACACCAAAGACCACTCATAACAATTAGCATTGAAACTTCTTGTTCAACCTTGTTCTTCATCATGTTATGAAAAAAATTGGAGTACTTACTCATTTATTCAAATAGTTACATTAATAAGATAAAGATAACAAGGAGAGCAATCATTGTCACTATATTTAATAACCCTTTTCTTTATGATTATAACAATTTTTTTAGCAATTTTAATATGAAAACTATAAAATTTTTAAAAATTTGTTATACTTTTATTTAATTTATTTTCAATTCATGATAAAGTTTGAGAAGAAATTAAATAAAAAATAGAAATTCTTAAAATTTTATATTTTTAACTTCATTAAATAATTTTAATCAATATTCTTAGAGATTGATTAATAAATATTTTTATTAGATTCAATTTGTGAAAAATTCTTATAATATTAAATTAATTAAAAAAGAAACACATCTTTATATAAAATAAAGATAATACATTCATGTATAATAAAAAGAAATGATGTATTTATCTTTGATTGATTTATAAATACAAAAAATATGCATCAAATAGACTAAAATCTTTCTCTCGATTCATTGAATTTGTTAGGTTGATAGTGTTTATTGCTTTTAAACATATCTTAAAGAGTTAAAAGATGGGTAAGTAATACCATAAGCCTTAAAAGAGGTTGAGAGCATGTTTTGAATTTGTAAGTAGTACCTATTGTTTTCTTAAATTTTTTTAAAATCAAAATTATTTATTAAATTTTCTTAGGGAAACAAAAACAAGTACTTAGGAACTTGTTATGATCCCTGTTGATGGTGGAATTTGGTTTGATCCAAATCCAGCTAACTCGAAGAGTTCTTTAGGACTCAACCTGCAATCCGGTTGTGCAAACAAAGAATGAAGAGATGGGGAGGAAGAACAATAAGAATGCAGAAGGATTTTTAACGTGGTTAGGCTAAAATTGGGTAGCACCGATCCCTACATCCATGATATTATTTTATTGCTCTGGTGAAATTTCTATAGAGTTTTACTATGTGTTTTTTAGACTACTTTATAGTGATCTCCCCCTTCTATTTATAGAGGCTGAGAGGTTACAAATATAATTACACAAGTTGTATTTTTATTATATCAGATAATAAATGTATTTGACATATGAAACTTTTGCAAATCGGCTTCTGTAGACTATTTTCTGCATGTGGGCCTTAATAAGCTATTTCATGCAGATTGGCCCCACAAGTTAGTTCTGAGAGGGTGCCTACTTCAGGTTTACCCTTGGTAAGCTTTGGGCGAGATGCTACGTCCCACGAGCTGGGATTTATGATCTGGGGTTGCTGTTGGTCTTTGATCAGTGACGTCGAACTCGCGAGCTTGCAGTAGGCGATGCGAGCTCGCTCAAGGCAAATTGTTGGTAATGCAAGCCAAGGCTTATCCCTTTGTGAGTTGGGACTTTTACTTTGTTCTATGCTCTTGTAGTTGGTAATCTAGTGTTCTCAAGCAATCTTAGCTCTTGAGTGGTCTGGACTCTTTTCTCATTTGGACTTATCTACTGCCGGACCTTTGCTAGCCTATTTTGTATTGTACCAGAAAATACCCATAACAATCTTAGAAATCTTGAGGTAGCAATCGATAAATAGTTTTGTTACATAATTATTAGTATGAAAAGTGACATCATCTATAAAGTATGAAACATTATGCAATTCTTTCACATTATTTATTAATCTTTAGGATATTAGAACTCACACATTTTATAATGGACATACAACAAGAGATGAAAAATTAAATGTACTTGCAACTTAACTTGTATTGCATATGACATTATATATATATATATATATTATGTCTTTCAAGTTCAATATAATGTAACTTTAATGTAAAGTATATTAAAGTCAACATGATACTTCCAATCATGTTTATATACTTTTTTTTTATTTATCATCTTATCAATAATTTTTTGAATTTGATGTTTCCAAATGAAAACAGACAATAATTAACTAAAAGGCACATAAGGATTCAATTCTGTAACATGAGAATGAATATCATTAAAGTATCTCATAAAGAATCAAAAAAGTTATGAATGATTGATTATGTGAAAAGTTTGTGGATGGACTATTTGAACTTGTAAAGGACAGATCACGATGTTAGCATGCATATATATATATATATATATATATATATATATATATAATATTACTATTGAAAGGTTGTTGGTGCTTTGCCAACCCCTCTAAGATATCTAGTGGATATTTGGGAATTCCTAGTGAAGTTGATAATTAAATTTTATAAATGGACCCAAAGTTTCAATCCCCTTCATTGTATGGCCCACTGATTAAATCCAAGATAAATTTGCATGATCTTTAGCTTTTAAGTTTTTTTCAGTGATGTTGAGAGTAGTTTATAATTTCTATTTTGCTTCCATGATTTATATAGGTAGTATAGTGATGAATGGCTTAAGGTTCCAAATAGAATTCCTCCTCACCAAGATGGGGAGATTTCTAAGGAGAGAAATAAATATTCAAGAAGATATTTTCCAAATCCCGAGGATAGGAAGAAATTTATCTTAGAATTTACGAACTCCTCTTCTTGTGCAAATAAGTTTAGATTTTTTGATTTGTTTGAAGATAGGTGGCAATTGGATCCAAAATTTTGGTGGGTGATAAATGGATCCTTTTTCCCTTTACTTTAAAAATTAGCATTGAAACTTCTTGTTTAACCTTGTTCTTCATCATATTATGAAAGAAATTGGAGTACTTACTCAAAAGAGGTAAATGAAAAAAAATTAAAATCAATACAATTGCAATTGATAGAGAATAGATAATTAGGAATACAAATAGCTCTTTTTTGTTGATAGTTTTGATATATATTTAAACATGACTACCAGTTTGATTATGCTATTTTAGATATGGTAATTATAAATTGGTTAAAAGCTATTGGTAATAGGAATTTTTTTGCTTAATGATGTTTTTTGCACATTAATGACAAATGCATATTTTTAGTTATCAAATGTTAATATTCCAATATAAAATTTATATATTTTTACGTATCCTAACCATGTCTGTATCTTAATTTTTTTAAAAAAAATTTCATATCTCCATACATGTGTTGTATCATATTTGATACTCATATTATATTCATGTTTCATTTAGCAACACATATTAGCATTTTTTGAATTTTTTTCTCCTTCAAGCATCATGTCACAACCACATACTTAAATACATAATTTCTTCTTATACATTATCATAGCCTAACAGTGGTATCAAAATTCACTTGACCCATCCACCACACCTTCAATTTGTGGCCTCTGTTTTGTCTTGCTCCAACTATCAATTATACTCAAATTTTTATTCCAATATTTAAAAGAGAACATATGATGTTTGAAGTATTCTATTGATCTCACAAGATTTGTGAGATTTAGTAGAAAGATATTAAGAACCAGCAGATCAAGAGAAGCTATTGCATAAGAGATACCTAGTCTTGTATTACTATTACAATATGAGTGCTTTTCAATTGGCATAATAAAGTCAATGCAGCCATGACATGGAAACACAAATTTGTGTTTTTTTTTTTCTAATTTCCCCTTAATCCTTGACTAATATTACCTTATGAAAATGAATTTATACTTTCATGTAATAAATTTGAATTGCTACATGAAATATGTTTTATCACATGTTGGTGCTTATATTGCTTACATTTAAAAAAAAAAATCATTTTCTTATTATATTTTACAATAATATATTTCCATTGCATTTGTTATTACATCATCCCACTTTTGACAATTATTTATTTCATCTGTGTAAATAGATTTCAAATATCACTTCACCTGTAAAAATTGGTTAACAAAGTAATAATACTCACATTATGAAAAAAAATATATATAGAAATACTATTAATTCATTACATATTTAAATATTATAATAATAAAGGACCACAAGTTTGCTGTCACGTTGCATGTCAATAAGTAACCATAATAATGTCAGTCCTTGGAAATCCTCTACAGTTATAATGAAGTGCCGTCAAATTGTTCATTCAAATTGAAATATAAAATTTACTGTTTTCATGGGTCGGATATATATATGCCCACTTTGGAACTAAATATATTAGATAATTGACTAAATTTTATGGCCTGGCAAATTATATAGATTGTTTGCCATCCATGACTTTGACCCAATGCAAATAGTTCACTCTTGAATTAAACATATTAGATTACAAACAGTATAATACAAAAATCTATTTTAAATCATTGTTAGATAGGGGTGCTAAACGAATCGGTCTGTGCAGAGTGGGCTTGGCCCATATGGATGCTGACCTAAATGGGTTTGATCCGTTTAGGCCCGTATTTAAATGGACCAACTATTATCTGATCCAGTCCGTAAAAAAATACGGACCAGTCCGCTAGGCCCGCGAACTTGAAGCTAATTTAGCATTAAATTGGCTGGTCCGTGTGTATCCGCATAAGTCTGGATAAATGCGGGCCTAAACAAATTTAATCCGTTTATACCTGCATTTAAATAAATCAATTATTACTTGATGCAGTCCGCAAAAAAATGTAAATTAGTCTGTTAGGTCCGCAAACTTCCAGTCCATTTAGCATCCCTATTGCTAGATATGCCAATAGAATAAAACATGTAGATAGCATAAAAAATGGTATGTAATCATTTTTACACAGATTAATCCTTTTTTCTATCTATCGTAACTGTATATCTAAACAATATTTCAATCTAACATTATTTGCAAGAAACACGTATTTCAAATATCAATATCCAAACTTTTAATTTGGATATGTTAGAACACCTCAACTTACTAGTGATACTTATGATCTTAAATTAATGATTCTATAACAGGTGCCACTTCTAAATGAGGTTCTAATATTTCAAACACATAATCTCATGATCTAAACATATAATCTTAAATTTATTGTCCCGATATTATTAGCATTAGCTGGGATAAAAGAAAGATTTTCACTTTCAGTTTTATATATATTTTTAAAAATACATATAATATAGCACCGTCTAGTGGACCATAAATTAAGACTAACACCCTCTTGCGTTAATCCATAATTTTTAAAAAGTGTACCAGGCTAATCGACTTGGTAGAAAACTATATGTATTACTTCAAAGCAAAATATAGTTTGACATTTCACACATATCATCACACATAACATAAGATGCCTAAGAAAATCTGCCAATCTAATAAAATATAAAGTAAATTTCAACATTACCAACATATAACTTAAATTTATAAGGTATAACATATCAATATATTTTTGAGAAAGCATATGCAGTTCTAATTACCAAGAAGAAATTGCAAAAGACATCACCATTTCCAATCTTATTTATTTTCTGTGAACAAATAAGGAAACTAGCTAAAAATCATGTATTCCCATTATAAGTGCAGCCCATCCTTGGACAACTCTTGAATTTATATTATAAAAAGGAAATTGATGAAGAAATTTTCTTTGATGCCTACAAGATTGGAAAAAGATGATCGAAGTCAGAAGTCTGGAGAGTATTCTGACAATCAAGTTAATAATTAGTTTACAAGTAAAAGTGTTCCTAGTGAGAGTAGGAGTGAGGACTAAAAGATGAGACTTTTCTAATCCCAAGTATAGTATGTAGCAATAGACAATTAATTTAAGGATTTGGGTTTTCAAAATACCTGGAAATAAAAAAGATGATGATGCTATCCTTGATCTTGAATCTATCGATATGGGGAGAGAAACTATGTCTATTCCATGTCAGATTCCTCTGTAACAGTTTCAATAGAGCAACTGTACTCTGAGTCGTGGAAAGGAATAGGGGTCTCTCCCTATGTATATATCAAAACAGGTCAAGCCTACCTATCATGGTAAGCCCACACACATGTCCTAATCATATCCACTCATGAACAGTGTTGATAATAAGCCCAACAATATTGATCACAACAACTTAGGCTTAATTAGTTTTACAATATGCTTCAAATGATTTGACATTCAATTAATCTGAGTTTTATGAATAATATATAAAATATATATTATTGAATTATGTCAGTCTACATAAAAAAATCTAACATTCTCCCACTTGGACTACATAATTCAATAATAATAAAAAAAATTCCAAATCAATTAACAATATGTGGCCACAATAGGATGTCAAATCGAGCTAGCACTTTCATCCCAAATGGTCCAAGATAGGTTCATTAGCACCTCAATGATGTAAAAATCATACTCGAAGGAGTATTGGTATCATACATGCAAGATACCCATTACCCGATAACTTAACATATTAGTCTAATGGTCCAATATGGATTTATGAACACCTCAACAATGTAGAAAATCATACTTGAAGGAGTAATGATTTCATACATGGAAGATACGTATAATCCGATAACCCAACATGAGTATAGATACTTTAAAGGGAAATACACAACAAAATAGCATGCCAAAATGTGATCAATATGCTATTTTCCAATAAAAATGGCCCTAACATCTACCTAAGATGCCATCTGAGATTCAACGATATATCTCAACACAAAATGAGACTAGGTCCAAAATGTCTCTATAATATGCCATAACACAAAACTGCGTAGTATAATAATAGAAATAACAATAATATATGGCAATCACAAAAAATAGCAACATATTTATTCAAAATGTGAATTACAAGTCTTAAGACATAATGACAAAATATAATGTTGTTATAAATTTATAAAACAGACTCCCACTAATTCGAAGACCCCATTAGACCCATATGGGTTACATGATTAATAAAGACTTTGACAATTAAGCCATTGGTTAGGGGATCTACTAACATGAGTTCTGTAGGGATATGCTTGACACGAGTTTGGAACTCTTGAATCTTCTCTCTAACAAACATGTATTTTGTATCAAAGTGCTTTGAGCACTTAGAGCTCCTGTTGTTTTAAGAGAAGCACACCATAGCAGATTATCACACTATATGGTTAGAGGTCTAGAAATACTCTCCACAACCTGAAATTCTACAATTAAATTCCTCAACCATATTGCCTGACGAGTAGCCTAGTAATAAGCTATATACTCTACTTCCATGGTCGAAGTAGCTGTAAGTGTCTGCTTGGCACTTTACCACGATACAACTCCTCATGCCAGCATGAATATATACCCTAATATGAATTTATGATCATCTGGGTAGCCACTATAGTCAGGGTCAGAATAGCCTACTACCTCAAGGTGATCCAATCTCCTATAAGTAAGCATGTAGTCTTTGGTACCCTATATGTACCTCATGACTTGTTTTGCAGCTTGCCAATGAGCCATACTAGGGTTGCTCAAGTATCTCCTAAGTACACTACAATAAAAGCAATATCAGGACGTGTACAAACTTGAGCATACATAAGGCTGCCAACAGTGGAAGCATATGGGACCTTTTCTATATCTGTAATTTCTTTGTGATTCTATGGACACTGGGTATTAGAGAATCTCTCACCCTTTTGAATGGGTGTACTACAAGGATTGCAGGACTTTATATTGAATCTATTCAGAATTCTTTCAATATAGCCCTTTTGAGACACGCCAAGAATACCACATGATCTATCACGGTGAATCTCAATACCTAATCCAAAAGAGGCAACGCCAAAACCCTTCATATCAAAATGTGCTGTCAACATTTGCTTAGTATCGAATAGGAGATTTAAATCATTACTAGCTGAAAGATTATGATCAACATATATTACAAAGACAATGAATTTACTCCTACTATTCTTTAGGCAAATACATTGATCAATCGCATTTTCTTTAAAACCAAGAGAGTAAATAACATTGTCAAATTTCAGATGCCATTGCTTAGAGGCCTGTTTAGTCCATAAATCAATCTTCTTAACTTGCACACCATATGTTTCTTGCCATTTTTAGCAAAGTCTTCAAGTTGATCCATATACACATCCTCATATAAATCACCATTTAGGAAGGCAGTTTTAACATCCATCTAATGGAGCTCCAAATTAAAATGAGCAAACCAATGCCATCACAACTCGAAAGGAGTCTTTTATGGATACTGGAGAAAAAGTCTCCTTATAATCAATACCTTCCCTTTAATTATATCCCTTACCTACAAGTCTGGCCTTATATCTCTCAATTTCCCCTTTTGCATCATGCTTGGTCTTAAAGACCCATTTACAACCTATAGTTTTGCAACCAGTAAATAACTCCACCAATTCCCAAACATTATTCTTCCTCATAGAAGCCAATTCATCCTCCATAGTAGCCAACCACTGTGAGCTAGCAGAACTAGACATAACCTCATAGAAGGAAATAGGATCAGAGTCCTCCCCTGAATTAAATTCATGTTCCTGTAGGTATACAAAATAATCTTTGAATTTAGAAGACTCTGTAGGTTTAGGAACTCTCTTAGGTCTTCTAGGTGGAGCCACAACAACATCTGGGTCTAGCACATTATTCTTAACTTGTTGGGTGATATCAGAATTATCAACTAGATCAACAATATCATTATGGATCAATGGAGAAGCCACTGTTTTTGAAATAGGGATAATAGGTGTCAGAATAACAACACGCTCCTCCCTAAATTCAATAATGCATGGTCCTTGAGTTACACCTTGCTCGAAGTCCCCTTCAAAATAGGCAACTTGATCAGACTCAATAACTCTAGTAGTATGAGAAAGGTAATAGAATCTTGAACCCCTTGAATTAGTGCAATAGCCAATAAAGAATCCACTAACAGATCTTGGATTAAGTTTCCTCAATTGTGGGTTATATGATCTCACCTCTGTCTTCCAACCCCAAATGTGAAAATGCTTCAAATTGGGCTTCTTTCCAGTTAAAAGCTCACAAGGAGTACGGTTCCTCCTTTTTGTAACTCCATTCTATTGAGGAGTGCTAGGCATGGTGTACTGTGCTTTAATACCACATTCTTGCAAGAGCCTAGCAAAAAGTCTAGGATTTTTGCCTATTTCATCAAACTTGCCATAAAATTCACCACCTCTATCAAACCTTATCATTTAATCTGTTTGCCAAACTTCAGTTCAACAGCAGCATTCAATGCTTTAAAAGCATCCAAAGACTCAGATTTCTCACAAAACAAATCAATTCAACCATATCTAGAGAAATCATCAATAAAGGTGATGAAATATCAAAACCCTCTTAGTGCAATAGGAACAAAGAGTCCACAAATGTTGGTATGAACCAACTGTAGTATTTCCTTACTCTTGGTAACCCCACTTTTCCTAGCTCTGGTTGTTAATTTCCCTCTCACATAGTCAACACATTTGTCAAAGTCAGAGAAGTCCAAATTATACAGAATATTCTCCTTAATCAATCTCTCCATTCTCTCCTTGGAGATGTGTCCCAGACATCTGTGCCACAACATGGAAGAGTTTTTAGCAACTCTACCACGCTTACTTCCAACGACATTATTAACGTGTGAATATCATTGGTCAACAGGGTATAGATTAACATTCAACATATACAAACCGTTCAATAAAACACTAGAACCAATAAGAGTCGAATCATAATATAAGATACTCTTTTATTACTAAAATGAAAGGACTAACCATAATCGCCCAAAATAGAAATAGAAACTAAATTCCTTCTCATGGAAGGTACATAAGCAGTATCTTTTAAAATTAATTCATGTCCAATACATAACTATAGAGATACTATTCCTATTTTTTCAACCTTGACGCTAATGCCATTCCCAAATGTGATTAGCAATCCCCATCACTTGGCCTTTGCCGGCTTCTGAATTCCTACAAGGAGTTTGTAACATGAATCAT
Organism: Saraca asoca; assembly: GCA_026873985.1. Classification (NCBI taxonomy): domain Eukaryota; kingdom Viridiplantae; phylum Streptophyta; class Magnoliopsida; order Fabales; family Fabaceae; genus Saraca; species Saraca asoca. Next base: position 416 of record JANHAO010015279.1, on the reverse strand, counting down.
TGCACCGGTATCTAACCACCATGTATTTGAAGGAACATCAACAAGATTCGATTCAAAGCATACTAGAGCCAAGGGTTTACCTTTCTTTTTCTCAAGCTAACTCTTAAATTTCATACAGTCAGCTTGCTTATGCCCAAGAGCATTACAAAACTTGCATCTTCCATTAAAAGGATATTTCAGCTTTACATCAGAAGAATCACTAGAGTATTGCTTGGAGGCAAGATGTTTAGGCTTTTCATTCCGCTTTTTCTTAAACTATAGCTTACTATTCTTGCCCTTAAACAACTTCTTCTTATTATCAGTTTTATGAGAGGTAAAGTGAATGCTGTAAGTCTTTCCCTTCTTCATTGTCTGCTCTTCTTAAGTAAGAATCAATATTAGCTCATCAATAGTCCACTATTCTTTCTGAGCATTGT
>JANHAO010015278.1:0-14900 GCA_026873985.1 Saraca asoca | reverse complement strand
CTTCATGCATTGTTGTATGTAATTTCATAATAATTAATGAGAACTTCTCTTTTGGCTGTGCTTTATTTCCTGAATGCTCCAACCTATTATGAGTGAGCCTCTCAAGGGATATATTCATATGAGAGTTATTTTATTCACTCGAGAGCCACGAGAAGCTTGACCGCATGCAAGCTATGGGAGTTTTTCTGTACAAAAACTGAGTGACTCATTAGTATGAGAGCTGCGGGTAATAATGATTTTTGAAAAACGGTGAGGTGAATACCATTCGTTGAGTTTTTTGTTTTTGTGAAGTAGAGTTTGATTTCCGAAGCCTCGGGGTAGGCTCAAGGGCCGTCGCACCCCCAGGCATTGTGAGGTAGGCTCAAAGGTTGTCTCACCATCAATTTTGTTGAGTTTCGAAGCCTCAGGGTAGGCTCAAGGGCTGTCGCACCCCCGAGCGTTGCGAGGTAGGCCCAAAGGCCATCTCACCCTCGGTTTTGTTGAGTTTCGAAGCCTCGGGGTAGGCTCAAGGGCCGTCGCACCCCTGGGAGTTGCGAGGTAGGCCCAAAGGCCATCTCACCCTCGATTTTATTGAGTTTCGAAGCCTCGGGGTAGGCTCAAGGGCCGTCGCACCCCCGGGCATTACGAGGTAGGCTCAATGGCCGTCTCACCCTCGATTTTGTTGAGTTTTGAAGCCTCGGGGTAGGCTCAAGGGCCATCGCACCCCCGGGCGTTACGAGGTAGGCTCAAAGGCTGTCTCACCCTCGGTTTTGTTTTACAGTCGGGGTGAAAATCGTTCGCTGTTTGTTTGTTTTGTGTTGTAGCAAGGTAAAAACCGTTCGCCGTAGCAAGAGAGAACTTTATCTCAATAGTGTTTGGCCAATCGACAACTTACATTAATTTTGGAGTGCCATAATCAGTACAAATCGGTAGACTATCGTTATAAGGTTAAAATATGGTTCTGATGGAGGGCTCAGGCTCCTGGGTGACTACTCGCTGGGCCTATTGAGCGCGCTGTCCTAATGGTCTTACCATATACTCTTATAATTGACCTCTTCCGATGAGATGTTCAATGGCATTTTTCAGAGCATGGCATTCAGAGGTGGTGTGCCCAACCTCATTGTGGTAAGCGTAGAACTTGTTCTGATCTCTTGATTTCGGGGATGACCTTAACAGTCGAGGTTTCCCAAAATCCTCGTTGTGCCTTTCCGCGGCAAAGATTTTATCCTGGGCATCTGATAGGATGCTACAGCTCTCGAAGCGGTCCTTGGGCCGTTGAGGTTTTGCCTTCCTTGCGAGATAAGGAGTGGGGTTGTCATGATTCTCGCTACTCCTCCTTTTGCCCGCGGTAGGACCACTTTGGCTCACTTTATGCTTGGGATCCTCTATCCCAAAGGTTTCTTCCCACCTTATTTATTTGGTTGCCCGATCATAGAATTCAGTGAGATTTCGGGCGGGGGACTTGTAGAGGCTTCTGTATAGTTTGTCGTCTTTGTGAAGTCTCGCTGAGATGGCTGTCAGTATGTTTTCTTCCGAGGGGTTTTCCATGGTGTTGGCCTCATGTCTGAACCGGGCTATGTAATCCTTGAGCGACTCGTCCCTGTGCTAAAAGATCATTGTAAGATGGCAGGGAGGTGCGAGTTGCCTCTTTAGTGCTTGGTATTGGTCAATGAATTTCTTCTGGCAATCCTCCCAACTGCCAATACTACATGCGGGGAGGCGTCTAAGCCAGGCGCGAGGTACTGACCCTAATGTGACGGGGAAGACACAGCACTTCATTTGGGGTTCGATCGTCTGGAGGTCCATTTGAGTGTTGAACGCATCCAGGTGATCATTTGGGTCGCTATTTCCCTCATAGAGTGGGATAGCAGGCACCTTGAGTTTCTATAAGAGAGGTTACTTCTCGATTTCCACATAAAATTGCGAGGTCTCCTTATAATGCGTCTGTTTATCCCGAGGCTGTGGGTGTTCTTCAAGTAACCTCAGCCTTTGGAGAGCCTCGTTCATTACCGGATGCTGGTTCTTACGCTAGGGGGTAGAGCTTTCCGCACGTTGCGAGCCCCCCAGTCGCTGGCTATCGCGATCATCACGAGCTTCTCTCTGAGCTTCCTCCCGATGCTGTTGGAGTTACTCCATGACCTCTTCTTGTCTTTGGGCATTTTGTGCTTGCACTTGGGCAAGTGCTTTAACAGTGTCAGCCAATTCTCTGACCGTATTTTCTAGGGCTGATCGAGACTGATCAGGCATTTGCACCTTTTGCATTTCAGGTGCGACGATACGCTGGGAAGCTGGAGCAGTAGAGCTCCGAGTCATTCTTCCCCGAGCCATTGCTGAATGGCAAAGAAGACTTCAAAGAGCGGATGATCCCTATAGACGACGCCAAAATGTTGACGATGAAATTTGATTCGTACGGAGGACCCAAACTTCAGCCAACAGGATGTGAGTTTTGGGAATCAATGCTGCCTTTGAAGTGTTGTGGAAGGTGAACTGGGAGGAAGAGAGGCGGTGGATTTTTAACGTGGTTCAGCTAAATTCGAATGGCACCGGACCCTACTTCCACAGTGGAGATTTTATTGATATTGAGTAATTTGCAGGAATTCTGCTTACCAGATTCCCCCCTTCTCTTCAATAATGTAATCCTATTTATAGAAGGGGGAGGTTATATGCATTAATTACAAGCTACAGTTGTATCATATCAAATAAATGAGAAAAGATAATGAAAAGACCATATTCCGTCTATAGGCTATGAAGCAGACTTTTCAGGCCGACTTGTAGGCTAATTGTCGTTACCGTGTCAAGCAAGATACTTTGATATCTCAAGTGAGAGCTCCGGGCTTTGGGGACACTGTGAGGGTTGTTATAACGAGGAAGCGAGCGCGAGTAGAGCGATCGACCATTATGTCGAGTCGATCGTGTTGTTGCTGGAATACTGTTCTTCGGGCCACTCCTCGCAACGTTGTTGTATCGTGACGAGTGAGGCGGGGAACCTGGGATTACTTTGCTGTTCTCGAGAGCTCCTGGTCCAGACGTGGGAACTGGCCTTCATTTCCTCGGGGTTTGATCCTCGCGAGGTTATTTTAGTATACAACATCGTCGAAATCTCAAGAGATTGCCGGAGATCACAAAAGATCACTAGAAATCACAATAGATTGATGAGGATCGTGAGAGATCACCCAAGATCACAAGAAATTATTGAAGATTGCAAAATTTTTCATAAAAATGAAGACATAAGCATTAGATTCTTACAAAATTTAATTAAAAACAATTAACAATGTAGATAATAACAAAAAGATGCAACAAATTTAAGAAAAAGTGGAAGAGTTACACCGCAAATGGCACCAATGAAAAAAACTTGTCTGAGATCGACGAGATGACAACAGAGAATGGTTGAGTTAGGGGATGTCTTGTACAAAACAGCCTGTGCATGGTGACCACCAAGACCTCTCTAATGGTTAAGTCAGTCATTTAGACAATGCTAACAATACAAGTGATCATAAAGAAAACTGAGTTCATACCCCTTTTCTATATATAGGCTCGGAGTAAGACCGATTGACCAATGAAGATCGGCCATGTGGTGAATATCCAATGGTTTAAACATTCCAGAAGGACAGTTGTCAATAGTTAGCAAAATCCTCAGCAAAACGCCAAGTGTGTGAAGTCGATCACTTTAGCTGACCAATCTAGTGCGGAGCAAATGACCGACTCAAATGACTCGTAGTCCGATCAACAACATGCTCTTAATGTGACCAATCTATTATCATCATTTGTCTTTTCAAAACATAAATTGTATTGGCTTATGAATGTTTACAAATGATCTTTTTCATTAAACTAACCTTTCATACATTGTTTGTTCAAGGATTAGACATTAGAATTTAGATGGAAGATTGGATATATGCACACAGTATGAGTAAGTTAATATTTTTGTTTCCTTCATTTTTAATAATTTATTACTATTATTAAACAAATAGAAAATTAGATTTATGATAAAATTTTTATTTTTCTTTTCATGTTTTAATTTGTTATTAGAACCCTTGAAAGGAAGAGAGCATCTACTTTTCTTTGATAGACTTGATAAATCTCAAATGTTTTCTATCTAAAAACAAGTAAGTCTATTAAGTATTAGAATTCCAAAAAAAAATATCACTTATTGTATAATTATATAAGAATAACATTTTCACTCCAATGATATTTATCTTAGACAATGAAAGAATTGATTTTTAAAAAGTATCAACATTTCAATGGAAGAGTAGCTAATAAACAAATAGAAAAATAAAATGAAATAGATAAATGAAGAAGAGGCTTAATGTTTCAAGTTCCTTAATTTGGAATCTCAAAGTATTATTTTAATCTCTTTTTAATATTTAATATACTTTAATTTTACAAGTCTTACTTGAACATTGCATGGGCACAAATCACACACACAAGGGGGCATGGTTAATTGTGAATCAGAATCTTAAGATTACAAAAGAAAATTAAAAGATGATCATGCTCAATACCAAGATGTCAGGATACTCAAGGAGAATAATACTTTGTCCTTCCTAATAAAGTTTTATGAACCTCTGCTTTAGTTTTAAAATTTACCTAAACCGCTCTTGTAATATAAAAATATAATATATTTAAATTCAAATTTAATTTTTTTATTGAAAAATAGTGAAAAAAAAAAGAAGATGAATATACAATTTAAATATAATAATATAAGATATTCTAAATATTGTGATAAAAAATTATTTTGATTAAGTTCAATGACTAAAAATGACTAATAAAAAAATCAAATTTTAATATAAGTGCAATGTTCCTTTAATCTTTTGATCTTAGTCAAAATATATCTTTAATTATAAAATATTTAAAATATTTTATATTATTTGAAGTGAATCTATAATAATATTTTCTCATTTCAATAATGAAAATTCAAATTTGCGTTAAATGTAGCCTTTTTTTTTTTTGGGTATTTTAAAGGAGGTTTGAGTAGATTTCAAAATTAGATAGAAGATTCACATAATTTCATTAAACCAAAAGAGGAGGTCAAAGTATTTTTCATTAATATCATTTTAATTTCTACAAATTATATTTTATCTAGAAAGGTTTTTTTTCCTCATCACATAGTCAATAGAGGGAAGCAATTAAGGAGAAACAAACCTTAGTTCACACATATCTAACAACAACCTGGAGACACAAACAACACGCAAGTGAATTTGAAATCAACTTTAGACTCCATTCATTTCATGAGTGGGCTGGGACAATATTCAACCTACAAAACATGGGTCCTATTTGATGAAACCTTGGATGTTTATCATCCCATTAATCTCGCAAGGAATGCCGAAGAGGGAAATAGCATGCAAGAAAGTGGGAATCCATCATCAGCACTCAGCAGTATAAGTGGGCCATCTTTGTCAAACGTGTTCCACAATGGGTGCGTTTAGGAAAACTTATCTACAACTTATATTTGAGTTTATCTTATAATATAAACATTTTAGATAAAAAATTTAAGTATTTGTTTAAACTTATAATCCTTCAATAAGCTCATTTGAGCTTATTTCAATAATCTTTATAGAGAAGTTTATCAAAAAGAGCTTATTGAATCTTATAAACATAAGTATTTAATTAAGCTGTTTTCCCAAACGGATACAATATCATTATATTATTTCCAGAAGCAGGTGAAGAATGGTGCTAGCTGCTCACAAGGCAACTGCAAGAATAAAAATGTTAGCCCCTTTTTGTAAAAAAGGCCTACCCAAGTTTATTGTGCATTTGGATTCGTGACAAAAGGTTAATGTAAAAAAAAAAAAATCAACAATTGAACAGTTAGCAAATGAGATAGAAATGAAAATATATGTTAAACATGTGAGAGATAGATACTTGATAGATATTTTACCACTTCTTGTTTAATTTATTTTTAGTTTTCTTTCTTTTTATTTTTATTCTTTCAGAGCACGTATAAATTTTTGTATGAACTAATTTTCATGAACAGTTATTAAAAGAAATTGTGGATATTAGCATAGTGAAAGAGGGACTTTTTTCCAATTCAAACACAAAAACTTACTTAGATAGACTCTGTTTTGTAGTGCTATGTTACGCAATTTAACACTCTATTTACCTTTTATAACTTTTAAAAACTTTTCTTATCCTCGTGCTTATAATTTCATAGATCCTTTTAAACTTTTTATATAAGTAATAAATATTTGGAGTGAAGATCTTTCTTTTTTTTTTTTGTTATATATAATTATATTATTTTGTACTAATCTTTTTGGAGGATCAAAATTTTGCAAGTGTTTTCTGCAATCATCTTAAAATCGGATCTTTTGAAATTTGGTTTGAAACAAAAGTGGAAAAAAAAACCAGTATTCTATTCCAATCTGCTTTCATAGTAGCAGTCTTAAGGCTCTGAACTTCTCTTTTTCGTTCCAAGTTTAATCCTTTGATTCGCAATTATCCATGCCCTTTTATGCATTAAAGAAGCAATCCCAAATTATTAAAGACGTTACCAGCTGTCGAAAATTTGATGGCTTCTAGAATTTTAGTCCGCAAAGAATCTAAACATGAAAAGAAAAACCGTTATCATAGCTTTCGAGTCCATAATTTTCTCCCATTCTCATCTTTATATAAACCTCATTGCTTACGGTGTTTCATCACCACTCATCACAAGAATCTTTCTCTTATCTCTCTATTCAGCCATGGCAGCTTATTATTTCTCTCTCATCTCTCTTGCATTATTTGTTACTTCAAACTCCATCCTTTTGCTTTGGAATCTCTCTCCCACTGAGGCGCTCAATGTTGGCTTCAGTGTGGAACTCATCCACCGTGACTCTCCAACATCACCGTTCTATGATCCCAAAGAAAGTCGCTCGCAGCGAGTGGCGAATGCTTTAAGCCGTTCTATCAAACGCGCTAACCATTTCAATTTGGTTTCTGTCTCTCTGGACGCAGCGGAATCCGATGTGACGAACAATCAAGGCGAATACCTCATGAGTTATTCGGTCGGAACGCCGCCAACCAAGATCTTTGGCGTTGTTGACACAGGCAGTGACCTTATTTGGCTCCAATGCAATCCTTGCGAGAGCTGTTATAACCAAGCAGCTCCTCTTTTTGATCCTTCACAATCCAAAACCTACGAAAATGTCCCTTGCTCTTCTTCTCAGTGTCAAGCCATTCAAGAAGCTTCTTGCTTGTCCAATGACAGACCAATTTGCCAATATTCCGTCAATTACGGAGACCAGTCATTTTCTCAAGGTGATCTCGCTTTGGAAACACTCACATTGGGGTCCACTGATGGGAACTCTATCTCTTTCCCAAGAACTCTGATTGGCTGTGGACACAACAACGATGGGACCTTTAGTGATAAAGGTTCTGGGATAGTAGGCCTTGGAGGTGGCTCTGTGTCCCTTATTTCTCAATTGGATTCTTCAATAGGTGGGAAATTCTCCTATTGTTTGATACCAATTTATCAAGGATCTACCAAATCAAGCAAATTGAACTTTGGTGATAATGCTGTGGTTTCTGGTTCTGACTCTGTCTCAACTCCTATAGTCCAAAAGAGCCCAGAAACCTATTATCACCTTACATTGGAAGCAATAAGTGTGGGAGAAAATAGAGTAGACTTTGCAACTTCAAGGGGTAACATTATAATTGATTCAGGCACAACAATGACTTTTCTGCCAGAGGAACTGTACTCGAAGTTGGAATCAGCAGTAGCAAATACGGTCAACTTAGAAAGAGCTGAAGATCCAAAACAACTTTTAAGCCTTTGCTATAGAACAGCGTCAGAACAAATTGAGATTCCGCCAATTACGGCACATTTTGATGGAGCTGATGTGAAGTTGAATGCAGTTAATGCCTTTGTTGAAGTTACAAATGGAGTTGTATGCTTGGCTTTTAAATCGACTCAAAGTGGTGCTATTTTTGGAAACTTGGCTCAGATGAACATTCTGGTTGGTTATGACCTACAAAAGATGACTGTCTCCTTCAAGCCAACAGATTGCACCAAGCTGTGATCCATGATAGTTAACTGTGCTGCTACTAGTCAATTAATTGGTGTGTAAACCGTGCAATATTGCATGGACGACATTAATAATTAGTTGAAAAGATATTTGGTATTTTGTTCTAAAATATTTAGTTTTTGTAAAATTTGAATTGTATTAATATAATTATGTTTAATATAAGGAGAACGAACTCAAATCGTCTAACTCAATAATATATCAACCATGCATGTCATGTGTCACTAGGACTTGAAAATTGTAGGATCCTACATTGGATTCTCAGAATATTCTGTCCGAGCCAAATGAGCTTGTGCTCATGTTGCACATAAGTTTTAGTAACGAAGTAATGTCCAAAAATTTTATGTACTTAAGAAATAATTTACTTCTTACTTCATTACACACACACACACACACAAACAAAAGCAAGCATAAAATTAAAATACACAGATTTAATTACATGACTACAAGTGCTCACCCAAAACATCAAGTAAAATTTATTACATAAAATAAAGTGCACAGCCATGATTAGTTTAGAATCAATTAGAAAAATGTCAATTGTTTAATAGGGATTCACATAATAAAGTGTCCCCCATTAAAACTTATCTTCCTTTTATTTTTTTTTTTTATAATAAAAGAAGTGATAAATCACTTAACACATATAAGCAATATTGTTTTATTAATTTAAACTTTGTATATCAAAAGAAAAAGGCTCTAAAGACATCAATTAATGTAATTGCAACAATAAAGAAGTTGGCATCTTTCTTATTAGGAAATAAAAACTTTTCTTAATCTTAAAATAAAATAAACTAATTGTCTGGTTTGAAACCTCCAATGGTTGCTACGTAGCCCCTTTGAAAAAAGATATGTTATGAAAAAGGTAAAGTTCACTTGAGATGTAATTGGGACAAAGTAAAAAAAATTATTTGAAACTATCATTCTTTCGAGAACAATTGTGCATGTGAATTTAATTTTAAATAAATTAAATCTATATATATATTTTTTTATGATTAGATAGGAAAGATACCTAAGTGATATAACTCGTTTAATTTCTGCATGACAAAAAACCTTTTTCGTTGGCTGCGACGTTCTAAAGAACGCTATCATTTTCATTTGAACAGATAGCACCAAGCTCCAATAGATAAATCTTAGCTTGGGTTGTCTATTTCAATGAGCTGTCATAGGTCAAATAACTGTAAAACTTTTGTTCGCATTTTATTTCTCTGTTGTCCTTTCACATTTGAAAACGCGTTTGTTTTTCTTGTATGCAGATAGTTCTTTATCCATAGTTAAAGCAGATTCAAACAATTACAAGCAATAGATGTAGCTAGGTAGATAGTTCCATTGAAAGACATGGAAAATATAAATTTTCAATTTCTATTGTCAATTTTGGATAAGACTTATGTATCAAAAAATATGTTCATAATTCTCAATTGTAATAATTTGGCCAAAATGCAGATTTCATCTTCTAATTTTCATATTAGTTTTATTCTTGTTGTTTAAAAATTTTTTTGAATAAGTTTATCCTATGATTTTCAAAAAGCACACAAACTCACTCACAAACCTAATTATTTGTTTTGCTATAAAAAAATTTCTCACTGACACACAAATTGGCATCCTAAATAGCATAAGATTAATTTGTCAGGTCATATAGGACCAAATCTCTATTTTCCCCCTAGTAAAACAAATAAATTTAATTTCTTTTTATCTTTTTCAAAAATGGATAAACAAAAGCATTTTCTTCCTTTAATTTCATGTTCCTTCATTTTAGAAAACTCACTTGGGACTTTGAAAGAAGAGTTACAAATGATTGAAGGTTTTAGTCTTCATTCCATCTTTTATAGTGTACTACAGTTCATGATCAAAGGTTATTCCTTCTTCGAAGTTGCACCAACTCATAATCCCTATCATCCATCAATTGTAAGTCAATCCACTGAAAAATTTGACACCAAATTTCTCTCTACAACAAAACAACCAATGAGTTTCAATGGAAAAACAAAAATCATTATATCAAAAAATTATAAATCTTTTTTTTTTGCATACCCACTTCCTGCAACTCCAAAATGACCTATCTGGATTGACCTCCATTTGTGATGTTAGAAGTCGGGCTCTCTCCTAAATTATCATTTTCTTCTTTCTCTCAGAACCCTAACTATGCAACACTTAGAAAGTTTAAGAAAAAATAAGACTTTTTATAACATTTAGAAAGCTCCAAATTAGTTTTATGCCATCTAGGATGCCAGCATGTATGATATAGTAAAGAATTTCTATCATCAAAATGGATGCAACTAATATTATGAGTGAGTTTGCATACTTTCCAAAAATTAGAAGCTAAAATTGTTCAAAACAATTCCTAAAGGACAATAATGAAACTAATGTGAAAGTTAATGCTCAAACTTGCATTTTGGCCTAATAAATTTAAATTAACCAAATTTTGATATGTTGATTATTAAGTTTCACATTATTTAAATACGATCTAGTAGTTTTCGTCAGAAACAATATTAATCCTTTTAATACTCACCAAGTTGCATCGTATAAAATACCTAAACTATTATAGCATGTTTGAAAGTCAAAAAGAAAAAGAGAGGAAAGACCAGAGAAAATAAGAGATAAAAAAAGGAAAAAAAATAGATGATTAATAGATGACTTTTATTAGTTTCTTTTAAAACCACACAATTGAAAGAAAACAAAATAATGAATATTTAGAATGTTGGGTGATGTTAGATGATCAATTATAAACCTCAATTCCATTCCCTCCTTAATCAAAACGTTCGAACAAATAAAAAGTTATGACATAACCATCTTCACCATTCTTGGTTTAAACATAACATAAATGTGATGACAAGCTTTAGTACAATGAGCCTTTCATTTTCTAGATCCAAGAATTATTTTTGGTATTTCATATAAAATTATGAGGTTTTGTAACTACCGATCATATATTGAAAGACAAATATACGAATTTCAATTTCAATTTTTGAAACTTCAATTTTATATACGCAGACCAAGAAAATCACTGATATTTACACACATTTTCATTATTTTTGGGTTTAACAGAACTATAGAAGAAAGGAATGCAAAAAGTAGTAGTCATGAACACTACAACATTTTTGTTCTTTGACAAAATTAAACCTTGCAACAATAAAAAATTATTGCTTATAACTAGAATAGGCAGCATTTTTTTTTATTGTTGCCTTTGTTTCTAATTTTAGGCAACAATCACTTAAAACCGTTGCCATAAATATAATAGACTAGTTTTTTAAATGTTGCAAAATTTTAATTAATAGGTAACAGTTAAATTATGTTGCTTTATAAATTTTTTTTATATAACAGTTATATAATTGTTCCATATTAATTTAATTGATAATAATTTAGTTACTAATTCTATTACTAAATACTAACCTCCTTTAACCTCTCCTCTTAAAACGATGCCATACTCATCATTTCAAGCATCTCCTACTAACCAAAACTGGAAAACCCTACTCGGATTGCCATTACTTGGAAACAAAACATAACATTACTGGAGTAGCAAATGGATACATACAAGTTCATCATCCCACCATGGACTAACCTCGTATTGAAAACCTCTAAGACTCCCTGACATCAGAACAACAACCAGTTTCCATCATGAATGGAGTGTCTGAGCAAACACTAGAAGAACTAGTGGCATGATCTATAGCTCCTTTGAAGAAAGAGTTCCTTCAATCTCCACCTGTTCAAAGTTCCTTTGCCAACACAAACGATGAGGTTTCAGCTACCAAGGACAAGGATTCTGCTCCATCTGGATTGGCCAAGGAGAAAAAATCCAAGCGCAAACTCAAACAAGAACATCATGAGGTATTTTGTTTTTTCTTTTTTAAAGTTGCATAATTTTGTGGTTCAGATTCTTGAATTGATATTGGTGTGTGAATTGAGTAGTGTACGATGCATTTTATGTTGTGTAATCTATTTATGCTGTAATGCTCCTTGTTTGTCAGTCAATTAACTAGATAGAGTTTTTATTGGGGTATTTACTTGCAATTTAAAATGATGAACACCTGATATACATTTCTAAGCTAGACTATTCCTAGTACCTTAGATTGGGATCCTTCTTTGTAGAAACATTTCAGGGTTGTCTCTAAAGGGATTTCTCACACCAAAATTGGGATAGACCACCTACTTGGATGAACTATATGCTTTTCATTTCTCCTGTACATCCTAAAGACCTTTATCTTAATCATTGTAGTTACCATGTGATAATTCCTGATTCTTATGTTTGAAAGGATTCTGCATGGTAACAAACTGACTAGAACAATCGCTAAAGAATTGGGCATGTTGAAATCTCTCAAGGTTTTGGATATGGGCATGAACTAACTATTAGGACCAATTCCTTATCAAATCTTCTACTTGAATGCCTTCTTCTGCTTTACTCTTTCTTCTGATCACTTTGCCCACAAGGTAGCATTAGCATGATTTAATTTGAAGCACTCTATTTCTCTATTACTCTTTCCTTATTAGATCTCTATCTTAGTTGCTCACTGAGCCATCAAATAAGAAAATGAAACAAACTAAAGATCCATTAGATCATAAGTTACTCTTCAAGTCTTTAACCATTAATTTTTGCTTTTTATCTAGAATCTAATTTTATGAGTCTATGATCGTTCAAGAAAGTATATTTTACAAGTTATGCCAACAAAACATTCACCCTAGCAAATAAAATTCAGTGCTTCCAGTTGAGAATTAAAAGGCTTTTCTTACTGAATCTTGGATTAAAACTAATTTTGTTGTTCTGTTGCTGAAATGATGTCAGTTATATGCACAATTAATTGCTAGAGGTCTTGATTTTAATTGTTTAGATGTTTGTTTGATTTGAATACTCACATGAGAAAACTATTAGGTTATTAGCCCTATTCAAATTAGCAAGGAGTTTGAATTGAATTGAATTGAACTAATTAAGAAAAAATATTACTAATTCAAAGCTGAAAGTGAAATTAGAATTTGGCACTATGCCACTATCCGTTATGAATTGTGAATTTTTGAGTTTGTAGTTGTCTTACTATTGTCTAGGTACATCTAGTCATTATATGATCAACTTTGATGAAGCAAATTTTTTTATTATATTCCTATCCAACAGAACTTCTTGAATTGTAAATTTTTACTTGCAAACATGTGTTATGTGGTTGTTCTTAGAATTGTAAGTCATTCTACTGCTGAATGATATATATGAAGTTATAAACTATTGACGAAGCATGTTATATTCACCAAACTATCCACCATCTCTTACATGGAAGCTATGGAGGAGTGAATTTAGATGATTATCTATGCAAACGCTTTGTTGCTATTAAATATTATTTTGAGCTTTCAAATGATCATTTTGTTTTGCAAGTGTTCAAATACCCTTTTTCTTTTTGGCTTGTCAATGCCTATTTGATGTATGAGTTTTCTGAAGAGCATCAAGAGGAAAGAGAAAGAAACTATGTCCTACCCAGAATTGAAGCTAGTTTTTATATGTTCAACGTTCATTGGGAATAAATTTAGACTAGGCTTGTGTAATTTTGGTTATGTATGTTCTGGAGTAGATCACTTTGTAACCTTATTTTTGTTCTTTTGATTGGCACTAGCATATATCATGATGGTAATGGAAAGCTTGTGGTTCTTGAATGTGTTTGAAAGTAGATTGAGGATAGCTAGGAAGCTGACATGTGAGTAAAAATATATTCTTCATAGGTTTCTTTATGCACTCGTAAGTTTGTTAAGCATTTCAATTAATTTCTATCCCTTGTTCTCTTATGGTACAAAAGAAAATATCTAAACCCATCTAATAGGACAAGGGTTGGTGGTTGTTGTTGTTTGTTACACTTATTCTCTTATAGTGGGAAACTTTGGACATGGCATATGAATGCATTAAAATGGCTAGCAATTTGTGGTGGTCTTGTATAGTTTACATTTTGGAATTGTGGGCATAATCATGCTTCACTTTGATAGTGAATGTTCTTGGAAGTGTAGAAATTTTTCATTAAAGTAGATGAAAACATGTGATAATTCCTTTAGGGTTTGAAAGATCAAATTTTAACAATTGCATTGGACATTTTTGTTAGAAGGCATCTTTATAAGTATTCTGGGTTGTTGTGGCTTTGTTGGATGAGAGATTAGAAATTGGAATTTTTAAATTTATGCTACATGAACCTTATTACGTTAATGCTACTGAGCAAGAACTTTTTAAATGATATGTTCTACATAGGTTGATCACATTAAAAAGAACTAGAAGGGATGTATCTTCCATTTATATCTGTAAGACTGTAATCCATTGTAGCTTTGCCTTTCCTTATTACATCATTAGGCTTTTTAAAAATAAATACCTCATCATAGTTGTCAAAACATTCTTGGAAGTTGGCTTATTGTTTCTTTAGTATTCTTAAGTTGCAATTGGGGAAAAGTGTGACCTATATAAATTTATGTGAATAGTAAAATCTATATATATCTGTATATTTAATTTTAGTCTCTCTTGCCATCATGCTCAAGTTTCCTTTGATTTCCTTTTATAGTCCCTACATTAATGAAAAATAAATGACACTTGAATTCTGAAAGGTAATAGAAATAAAATATTCTCTTCCATCAAAGCCACCTTGAGGGACAAAACTATTTGGTGGGATAGCATTGTACATTGTAGATGTCCATGGTCTAGTGAACTTGTGCTCAGTGCATAGCTGGCACTTCAGTTCAGGTCTACATGCAATTGATAATATTTTTTTGGTACAATGGTGGCAAAGTAGCTTGAATTTGGAACCTACCAAAGTCCTTTGCCAGTAGTCCTTTACTAGTGATGAGTTTCTACCACTTTGCTAATATGTAGTTTACCTAATAAAATGGTTCTCCTTATTTTTTGCATATAATTTTGCTTTGTATAGATTCTTTGTTAGTCTTTGTGCTTCATGTGAAGGAAATTATTTGAATTGATTTTTGGTAATGGCAATT
>JANHAO010015277.1:0-14908 GCA_026873985.1 Saraca asoca | reverse complement strand
AATGGGGAAAGGGGAAAAATGGGAGGGAAATAGTGAAATATTTTGTAAAAAGAAAAGTAAATGTAATATTATAAAACTATTGTGAGAAAAGAAAATTTTGGCAATAGAATATATATGTTGCTTATGGATTAAAATTTGGCAACACTTAAAAAAGTATTGTCTATTATATTTATGACAACAGTTTTAAGAGAGTGTTGCCTAAAATTGGAAACAAAGGCAACAATTAAAAAAATTGTTGCCTATTCTACTATTAGTCAACGATTTTTAAATGTTGTCGGATTTAGTATTGCCTAAAGCCAAAAATGTTATAGTGTGATTTGTTATAATGTCTTGTGGTTTTAATTGTGGTTCTTCGACATGTTTCAAGGCAATTATTCTTTGCTTCATAAGTCCATGGCTTACTATGGAGGAAGCATGATTTGTTAAGGTTTAGGATTTGGTATCGTTGTGGATGTAGTAATGAGAAGATGATGTGTGTGAAATCCAAGCTAAAATTGGATACAATGGCTGTTTGTTGACTTCGGTAAAATTTCAAGATTCCGAAACAGATTATATTGCATCACTACGTTGTGTCACACTTTTGTATTGTGGAGATATAGATAGAATCTACAAGCTATTAATATTGGAATTGTGCTTGGAAATTGTCCAGCACTATTTAAGCTAGCTACGACATGATGTGAGGGCTTGTGAATATGAGGACATTCAAGTGATGTGGGAGATCCTGAAAAGAAATGAAACTGAGTATCCTCAATCTCTCTCCAGAAGCAAGAAGAGACACTACTACAAGTTATTCAGGTGGGTTAGGTATCCTCCATATGTTTGCCACTGCAGTTGATCATGCCACGTGAGTCTTTCTTCTCCATGATCGAACCCACCTACAGGTGTGGATTTTGTTCCTATCAGGAATCAAGACTACAGAGGATTCTGTGGTCTGTAGTCTCCTCTGAATCATGTCAACCATTTGAAGATATCAACCAGACCCACCAATTCGATGCGGCCACTTCACCTGCTCTCTCGGCTTTTTATCACCCAAATAAAATGGCATGCCATATGTGTAATATATGTTGTGCTTCATCGTGTTGGTATGTAGGATCACACGTTCATGTATCACTTCTACAGACTCATGAATGTTGTGTTAGATATTATCTATGAGACCTTTATCTTGTAATATTGATTATGTATATTAGTCTGGCATCAGAATCTATATTCTGATGAAGTTTTATATACCCACTATTATACTTACTGAATGTTCTAAGTGTTATTCTTATACGGCGTGTGTTCTTTTGTCTCCAATTTATCTGTCTAATTGTAGGCCAAAACGAATTATTAGGTATTGTGTTGCTTTCCAATTTCCATTTTTTATTTCATGTGCGGAAGAATGGATCACAAGGAGCGAGAAGGATCCAGAATTTAATCACTAGCTGCCATAAGATGGATTAAGCTGGAGGATTTGAGGTGGAAGCTATATGAGGGGAAGATATAATTTTTTTTTATGATATTAGAAAAGTATTATATTTTTTTAGCTTAAACTTATGATTTTATGTCCTATATGTTTGCATCTTATTATATATAATATAAAACATGTTATTATCATATTATTAATTCACTTTGACAGTTGAAGATATTTTATTACCTTCTATGGCTGCTATATTTAACCAAAGAAAAGAAAAAGATGTCTGGCTATTAATATTTAAATTTGCACATAATATATTGTAGTCATCACATGGCTGGTTGGTTGATTATATAGAGCCAGCAAGTTAATAATAGCAGCCACATGAAGTGCCTCTTGGCTCAATGGCAGAGTCAGTTGATGGTTGGTGAGATATTTTTTTAATCTCCACATTTGGCTGTTTGATTCGTTTATGATGTTGCCTCTAAAACATCCAATATTTAAGGCTTTCTCAATGACTTTAGTTATTTAGCAGCAATTTTTGCCTTTTAGATGAGCTTTTTCGCTGCTATCTATTTGGTATATCAAATTTGATAGATACATAAATAATATAAATTTTTAAAAATTAAAATATGGATACGATAAAATTATTATAAATATATTATATTTATAAAAATTTAATGTAATTAATTATTAACATGCTTCATATTTTTAAAAGTATTAATTACGACTGCTCTTTCAGATATATTAACATAGATAATCAAGATTTTATTTAATTTTAAACATAAAAAGGTAAATTTATAAGTTAATAATAAAAGACATATTATTAAGTATATAATATGAGCACATATTGAATACAAATATCATATTGGCACATGATGAAAATTGAAGTAGCAGTAGTTTTAAAATGGTGTGAAAGTGAAACAAGTGAGAACATTCTTTTGAATTCAAGAATTGACTGATACAAAACTTTACTTTTTGGTGCAGAGGGAATCAATTTCTAGAAAGAATACGCAGAAAAATAAAACTGACTCAAGCATGTTATCGATGGATATTGATTTCTTCCGTTCATCCCCCAAATTTGACATCTGCATTCATAGGGAAGGGAAAAACACGAGTTTGCATTCGGAATTTGCAATTTTTATAAAGTTACCGCATGTTCTTTTTTTTTTTTTTTTTAATTTTCACAAAAAATTTTAATTTTTTTATATATAAAATTGTATTTGTGTTACAATTTTGGTTGCTGAAATTTTAACTTTTTGCGTCCTTGATATGTAAAATATACATAAAATTACAACATTTTACTAAAAAAGTTACAAAAATTTATAAAAATTATAAATTTTAATAAAAACAAAGAATAATAAGATAAATTGTGCACAAAAGCGTTACCCTTGAATCCTTGAATAATAAGCCATATGACTTCCGTTTCTTCAGATTGAGTTGTAATATATTTCATAATGGGAGTAAGTTGGTTATCTGATAGATAAAACTTTTATTCACATGAAAGAGAAAAATAATTTGTTTTTTTAATCTACATGTGAGATATAAAGTATTTTATAAAGAGATAGTTTAATTAATAGAATTTTAATGCTTATAATTTTATTAAATTTATAATTTAATTTAATTTTTTTAATTACATCTTTAAATTTAAATCTTTTGTAATTAATTTTCATCATATTGATACTACTTGACAAAAAATGAGGAGATAGAACACTAATTAAATTCTCCGTTATTCCTTCTTCATCTATTGAGTGGAATATGACCCTCTTTTATACATTCATTCTTTCCGTTCGATGATTAATTGCTATATCAACTATTAATTACTTCTTAACTATCCCTCTTTATTAATATTGTAACGACAAATATTATTTCCATTTTATTTCATACCTGATATTAAATTAAAATTATTAAATTTTAATTGAGAACTTAATTAACAAAATTACATCATATTTATTTATGATAAAGATCATTTTATGTTAATAAAAAAATGATAAGTTATAAAATTAATTATCAAATATTTGTTATTATCATTTAATATCAATTCACAGAAAATCTAAAAAATACAAATTAATTTTAAATTTCATTAGTGGTAGTATTATGTCATACATACACCACAATAATTATAGCCATTTTAATCCAATAGTTGAGACTCGAGAAATTGAGGCTGTTGAAATATTTAGAACAAGTTTCTTACAGAGTCTGCATTCCAGGATTTGCAAGTGTTACACAAAGTTAAATTTAGTACGTAGGACATGGGTGTTGTTATATGAGAAAATCGGTTCATCCTGGATGGACGCGCGAGAAGTCCAAGAGCGACAAGAGGACTAGTCAGAAAAATTGTCTAGATTGCTACGCCTTCAATCAGCATTGCGAGGCGACACCTCAGCTTGAACTCGTGCCCGATAAAGCGAGTTCGACCTCTCTATCCTGACGATGTGCATGACTCCAGTCAACAAAGTGCGAGTAGCGACGTAGAGCTCGCCAGACAGAAGACCAAGTCATACCATGCCCCAACGGACAAATGGGGCCCACCTGCAGAAGACAATCTACAGTAGTCGAAAAAGGAGATTTAGTCTGTATATTCTGTCCTGTACATTAAATGTTAATGTAACATATTTACTACATATGTAATTATCATTGTAACCTCCTCTCCTCTATAAATATGAGGAAGGAACCCTTTGTAGGGGGAGGATCCAAAAAACAAACTGGAACTCTACTAAAATGGAGAGCAAAAACATGAGTGTTGTAACTCTATAAAAACACCGCTTCAATAATACGCTATCATGGATGTAGGGTCTGATGATACCCGGATTTGGCCAAACTACGTTAAACCATGTGTCTCATTTCTTTGCTCTTCCCTTCATCTCTGTTTATTTTGTTGTTTTGCTGTGTTTGAACTGGACAAAGGTCAGAGATCCTGAAGAATCCCCCCCCCACATTGGTTGAAATTTTAGGCTCTCTGTATGAACTAAATTTCACTATCAACAGGTGTTTAGAGGAACTTGAATCCACCTTTCAAATTGCATTATTGCTGTTGACACCAAAATCCGATCAACTAATTGAGTTCAATGTTACCCCTGATTGCAAGCTAAATATGACGGAAAACAGTGAAAGAAGATAGTAAAAGAGAAGAAGAAACAATAACACCAGGAGTTTATCGTGGTTTAGCTAAAGCCAGATTGGCTCCTACGTCCATGTTGATCCTTTATTATGCACTAAAGAGATTGTGTTTACAGAATGTGAATACAGCTATAGAGTCTTTCTCTGGGTGAACAGTACTCTCTCTCAATACTGGTAGAGTTTCTACATGTATCTATTCTTTTCTCTCCTTGTATATGGAGACCTCCCCTCTCTATTTATAGAAAGGGAGAGGGTTACAAGTGTAATTTCATAAATAACAAAATGATTATTTCTATCGTTCTGTACATTTAATGCTTGATGTCAGGTAATTAATGCTGGAAAAATCATTGTTAGATTTCTAGGGAGCTAATGTGTAAGTTTGGAGGCTAAGCTGTCAGTAAAAAACATATGCCTTGAGTTGTTGACTGGGCTCTGTACAAGTATCCATTGCTGGTAGGCGAGCTGGAAGTTAAGCGAGCTGATGGTTCTAGCTGGTCTCGTTGTCCATGCTTGGTCGTTCTTCTAAGGGTAGTGGGCTTCTCACTGAGGGGTTGAAAGCCTTCTCAGCGAGCTGTGCACTTTTGCTTGAAACTTCGCAAGTTGTCTCCAGCTCGTGCCTGATGATCTGGGGTCCTCGCTCAGCAACCCCGAACTCTGGTTTAGGCTTCCATCTGACTAACTGGGCCTCCTATTAGACCTTGACTAACCCAAAATATGCTTCCAGAAAATACCCATTACATAAGCCCCCCAACTCTCAGCTCGTTTTGTGGGCTAGGAGTTACAACTATTAGTCAAAGTCTTTATCTACAATTTGCAGGATGGCTAAGTCTTTATGCTTAGCCTGTCGTGTTGTCATTTCTGTCTTTTAGGCTTTCATTTCCCACACCTTAGGCTATACCGTTCTTTGTGCATTGTCTCAACCATTAAAGTGGTGATCTCGTTATTTCTAGGCCATTCGATCTGCAACAGCCAAATGACTCTCGGGTTGTTGGATGAACTCGAGTGAATTTATAAAGCCTGTGAAGCTCTTCTTGTTTCTTTATGGACTTGTCTGATGGATGCCTTAATTAAGCTTTTCATTTCCTTAATGGTTGGGCTTCCGGAGAAGCTCTTCGGGACACGGATAATCCGTTACAGAGGTTTCAGAGACATGGATAGTCTGCTGCAATTGGATTCCCTATACAACTTCTCTTTTCGGCTTCTGGGAAGTCTTGTATAGGTCTTAGATTATTTCTTCATGGTTCATCCATGAGGTTCAGCCATACTAGTTGTGTTTCTGGCCCCCTTTTGAGTTGCTCTGGGCTTAAGGGCTCAGGAAATGATCCGCTAACTGAGGAAAACTATGAGCAGGAGTAGCCAAGTCCATCCACGTTTCATCTGATGGGAGTTTGTCCCCTGGAAACTGGCTCTCCTTCCCTTTGCGGGATTGTTAACTTTAGGCTTTTGCTTTATCTTTGTGTATCATTTCTTTCGATGTAAATCTACCTCATTAAAGGAGGCCTTCTAGTGAAACTTTGAGCAATACATTACTGTTCTGTCTTTTCAAGTCCGCTGTATGGACAATTTAATTAGTTACCAGTGGCAACATTATTCACCCCTGCACAATCATAATTCAACAATTGTTGTGTAAAGTATTTAATAGGATAACTAGTCCTTGTTATAAGAAATTTAAGCTAATCGGCTTTTATTAATAAGTTTCCATTAAAGGATATACGTCGTATTACCAATCGATCATGCTGGCTCACGCAAGAATTCTACGTGCAGCTAACACATTACTTGGATGCGAGGTTCAGTTTATCCGCATAAGAATTTTGTGCGGGGCTAGCACATTACTTGGACATGGCTCATGCAAGAATTCTACATTTGGTTAATACATTAGGCCTTCCTTCTCCCTCTTATTTTGCCATTTGAAAGCTTTTCAAACTTCTAGCATTCTCTGCTCATTTACTTCTCCGGCCACTATGATAACATTTTCACCATCAGTCTCCATTATCTTCCATCCGTTCTTTCCGCCTTCACCTGAACTTTCCAAACTTTCCATCTCTGCAAATGATGGTACACTCCCTCTAACTCTGCATTTTCTGTGTTTTTCTTCCTTCGTAGGAAATAGCAGACTTAACTGATTAGGAGATGATGATGCTGATGGGTAGATATGATTCGGATGCTTAGCCTTTGATTAGGATGGAATAGTCAGGTTGTCAGTAGGCTCTAGGATCCCGAATACAAATTTTTATCTTTTGAGACTTTGTTGCTTGGCCGGAATGTCCCCTCCATCTATCGGAGTTTAGGTTGTCAGTGTGGTGGCATAGGGTGTGCATGGCCTATGAAATAGGGGTCGTTAGTCCTAGTCTTTTGGTACGGTTCACTTTCAGTGACCTTATCAGTCTTTTCTTTTCTTTGTGTAGATGGAAGCGGGTCATGCACATCACCACCACTTGATTAGGAATGAGGATGATGAACTAGACTCGTCTCAGGATGCGAGGAATGTTTGACGTGCTGGAGGTGCAACATTAAGTGAAAGGGAGGTCGCTTCAAACCCAGGTGTTCGCTCAGGAAGGGCCAAAGGTCAAGAGATGGCTACGGGTCATCGCCTTGATCGTCACATGTTTAAGCGTCATACTTTAACTGTATGAGTTCGCGACATTCAAAATGTTATTGAGTCGAGTTGGATCCTGAAGGGGTACAGTGTTTTGGTCCCCGCTCTAGACGACTACGCCCTTTATCCTCCCTGAGGCTTCATAGCCATTGGTATCCCGCATCTTACTGCGGGGTTAAGATTTCCCATTCAACCTTTTATTATTGATTTCTTAAATAAAATAAAGCTTAGCCCATTTTAGCTAACACCAAATTCATACACTTCGTTGATTTCACTAGCCTTCATTCACAAGGCCAATGACCTTCCTCCACTGTCACCCAAAACCCTCTGCTACCCATACGATCTAAGGTGTGTGAACTCCGAGGATGGGCTTTATTACCTTTCGGCCAGGCATACACCTCATAAGAAGATCCTCCCATAAGGGGATGCAAAGGGGAAATCCAATGCAGGACGTTACAAGTCTTGCTGGTTTTATATCTCGTGCCCCTCACTGAGATACCTCAAAAATTTTGATTTTGTTCTTATTCTGGGTAGGTGGGCTGGGCATGGGTGAATTCATTTACTTCTTTGATATTTGTTCTGGATTTTAACCTCTTGTACAATTTTGCATACAAAATTGGTAAATGGCCAGCGCTTGGGGTCAAAGAGTTAGGGGTTCTAGATTGGTTTGTGACGACCGAGGATCTCCAGAATGACTTCAAGTTTGACAAGGATGTTCTCTTCTTCTATCTGTTTGCCCCACCAAGAAATATAGCAGTAACCTAGGAGATTGGAATTCATTAGCTAACGAAGGTTAGGCCTGCAAATTTTGATGACTATGATAAAATAATGGATCTGATTCTCAGAACGCCTCCCTCAGATAGCGAAAATAAGGCTCCTTTAGTCCATGAGGCCATCCTAACTTAAGTTGCTATAGATCAGCCCCCAGTTCCTGATGCGATCCCAGCCTCTGAGGTTGAAGCGACTGGCGAGGCTGAAGTGACTCTAGCTATTACGAAGCAACCAACTGCTACTATCGAGGTCTCTCCATCGAGACCAGCCTCCACACCATGATCCAAAGGAGTGGAGGCAGGCAACATTGCTAGTCCTTCCAATCCTCCCCCAAAGAAGTGAAGGATTATCAAAAAGAAGAAGAAAGCGACTCCAGTAACCCATCAGGAGTTATGCTTATGAAGCCATTGGCCGAGCCTGGGTCCAAAATGGAAGGGTATGCTAGGACTATTGTTGAGAACTTTAGCACGATCCTGAGTTATGATGGCAAGCTTAGTGTGCTGGAGAGCGAGGAATTTACCATTAGGAGGCTAGCAGGGTTCACAGCTTGACACGATCTGGTAGTAAGTATCGTTTCTCGCCTTAGCCAATTTATCTATTTTCAAGTCTAACCTTGCTGCTTGTTCTTGTACAATCCACTAACATTGATGAAGATCACTGAAGCACTCAAGGACCAGGACGACGAGAAATCTACTCTTGCGGATGAGCTGGGGGCCCGACAGGATGAGGTGCTAGAGCTTGAAGATAAAGTCAAGGAGTTGGAGACCACTCTGTTCTATGAGGTGAAGCATCACGAGGATACAGAGGTGAATCTCAACCTAGCCACCAATGACTTTAACAAGGCAAAAATAGAGCTAGATGAGGTCCAATCACAATTGCAGCTAGCAAATAAAGTGGCTGATACTATCAAGGAGAGGGCAAGAGCTACAGAGCAGCGAGCCAAGGCCTAGCTGAAGAGGTGATGGTGCTTAAGAAAAAACTGTAGCTCATGAAGGAGAAAGCGGAGAAGGTTGAAGCAGAAATGTCCTCGCGGGTGGCAGAAACAGCTAAGGAGACGAGGATGGAAACTCTTGCCTCTTTCTGTTTCACTTTATGGGAAAAATTCCCTAAGTTAGACTACTCCTTCTTCAGCCCCCAAGCCACCAAAGCGGTAGAATGCTGGAAAGCCAAAGTTGTAAGGAAGGGACAGGGGACTGGGGTTGGTGTTCCTTTTGCCAAGGTCATTGCCTGGGGAAAAGGTAGCTCCCAAGTTACTGATGCTACTCCTGTGCAAGGTGTTCCTGATGTTCCAGCTCCTAGTCCTCAACCCAATGAAGGCTCAACTCCTAAAGGTCTATCCTCGTAGAACAAAAACTATGTAACTTTACTTTTTGATGCTTTTGACACTTGTAATGAACTTTATGAACAACTTGTATAACTTTATTGTGGTGAAGCCAAACTTATTTCTCTTTATTGTTTTTGTGCTTGAATGCATGAATTTTGTTTGCTTATGCTCAGATAAGAAATTAACATGCTACATCAACTATTGTTTCACCGTATAATTTATGACTTCGTATAGAAATCTCTGATCTTATTTCATAAAGAATTTAAAGAATTACGTTCATATTTACAATGAATCGACTATAGGGTACCACGACACTTAATAATAGTAACGGCATAGGTGCTCGGCATTCCAAGCACGAGAAAATTTTACTCTATTCATATCTGCTAAATGGTAGGCTCCATCATTCACAATCCTTTTGACAATGTACAGACCTTCCCAGTTCGGTCTTAAGGTCCCCTCGTTGGGTTTGCGGGCTCTGGGGAGGATGAGGTGCAGGACGAGATCACTGAGTTTGAACTTTCGAGCTCGTACTTTATGGTTGTAATACCTCACTATCCGTCACTGATGGGCTGCAATCCTAAGGCTAGCTCTTTCTCTTGCTTCCTCCAGTAGGTCTAGGTTTGTAATGAGCAACTGGTCGTTGTCCTCCGAGTTAAAAATGACTCTTCACTGTATGGTGACTTCATGTTCTGCTGGGATCATTGCCTCGTACCTGTATGCTATTGAGAAGGGGGTTTCCCTTATGGAGCTACAAGGCGTGGTCCTATAGGCCCATAATACTTATTGTAACTCATCCACCCAGGCTCCCTTTCTAGCCTCTAGTTTGGTCTGCAAGATCTTCTTAATGATCTTGTTGATAGCTTCTACCTGCCCATTGGCTTGTGGGTGGTCTAAGGCTGTGAAGCTTTTCACAATCTTGAGGTCGTTGCAGAACTTGATGAACTACTCGCTAGTGAATTAGGTCTCATTATCGATAATGATTTGCTGAGGGATCCTAAACCTACAAATGATGTTGTTCCATACGAAATTTTCAACTTTGGAGGACGAGATCTCAACGAGTTCCTTTGCCTCTACCCACTTGGTAAAGTAGTCTATGGCCACTATCGCATACTTGCAATTTCCCCGAGCTATAGGAAGTGGTCCAATCAAGTCTATCCCCCAAATTGCAAATGATCATGGGCTTGTCATCGGCTTTAAGTAGGCTGGAGGGGCTTGTGGCACCTTTGCGAACCTCTGGCACTTGTCACACCTCTTGACGAGGTCTATAGCATCTTGCTTCATGGTCAACTAGTAGAATCCCTGTCGAAGGGCCTTTTATGCCAAGGATAGCCCCCGAGCATGGTTTCTACAATGTCTTGCGTGAATCTCTTCCAAGACGGTGCTGTAGTCTTCGTCGTCTATGCATCTTAGAAGTGGGGTTGTGAACCCTCTCTTATAAAACATGTCATCATGGATGCAGTATCTTGCTGCTCGAGCTCGCAGACATCATGTCTCGAGTCTATCATCTGATAACCTTTCATTCTATATGTAATCTAGGATTGGATTCATCCAAGAGCTAGGCACTTTGGCAATTGCCATGACAACGTCTTGATGTTCAATACTAGGGGATGGAAGGAACTCTACCAGGACCACTCCTATAAGATCTGGGTCATCAATGGTAGATAAACGAGCCAAAGCGTTAGTGTGTGCATTCTGGGCTCACGGGATTTGAGTGATCTCAAATTGTTGGAGGGAGCTTAACAACTCTTGGACTTTTTGGAGGTATCTGGTCATTTTTTACCCTCGAGCCTGGTATTCACCCTTTATTTGACAAACAATTAATTGCAAGTCACTGAAAATCTTTATTCTCTCGACATGCACCTCTCTGAATAGTCATAAGCCCGCCAATCAGGCCTCATATTCAGCTTCATTATTCGTGGTCTAAAAGCCAAACCTTGAGGCACTGAAGATCTTATGTCCTTCTGGGATGATAAGAAGTATTCCTACTTCGGCCTTTAGGTCACTAGATGACCCATTAATGAACAATTCCCACCACGGGGCCTCAGGGACCTCTACCTCATTTTGTAAGGGGCCTATGAATTCAGCAATGAAATCGACCAATGTCTGCCCCTTAATAGCTATGTTGGGCTTATACTTAATGTCAAACTGTGCTAGCTCTATTGCCCATTTAAGCAATCATCTTGAAGTGTCTATCTTTTGTAGAACTTGTCTCAGTGGGTATTGGGTGAGAACCCAAACATTGTGGGCTTGAAAATAGGGTCATAGCTTCCTTGAGGTGATGACTAGGTAGTAGACAAGCTTCTCCATGGGTGAATATCTCATTTCTGCATCCAGTAGTCATTTGCTTATATAGTAATTGGGGAGTTGAGTTCCTCCCTCTTCTCGAATTAATGTCGTGCTCAAGGCATGCTGGGATACTTTCAAGTACACAATTAATCTTTCACCCTCTTTTAGCTTGGAGAAAAGAGGTGCTTGCCTGAGATACGTCTTAAGTTCCTGGAATGTGACCTCACATTCTGGGGTCCATTCAAACCTCTTCGCCCTCTTGAGGATGTCAAAGAAAGGAAAACATTTGTCCATTGCCATGGAGATGAATCTGCTAAGTGTAGCGAGCTGACCGTTTAGGCTTTGGACGTCTTTTGGACTGGTGGGAGAATACATATTGAGCAGTGCCCTGATTTTCTCTGAGTTTGCTTTGATCCCTCTATTATTTACTATGAAGCTGAGGAACTTGCCCGAGGCTACTCCGAACATGCACTTGTGCAGGTTCAGCTTCATCTGGTACCTTCTTAGTGTTTAGAACATCTCATCAAGGTCACGGACATGATTGGCAATCTACTTGGATTTTACCAGCATGTCATCCACATATACCTCCATGGTCCTACCAATATGTTCTTGAAACATCATATTCACCAATTGCTGATAGGTTGCCCCTGCATTTTTAAGTCTGAAAGGCATCACTTTGTAATAGTATAATCCATGATTAGTGATGAACGAGGTATGCTCTTCATCCTATGCAGCCATTGGAATCTGATTGTACCTTGAGTAGGCATCTATGAAGCTGAGGAGTTCATGCCCAGCTGTTGCATCCACGAGCTGGTCTATTCTCGATAAAGAGAAACTATCCTTGGGGCATGCCTTATTAAGGTCTATGAAATCAATACACATTGTCCACTTCCCATTCTTCTTCTTAATAAGGATAGGGTTGGCCACCCAAGTGGGGTATCATGCCTCTTGAGTAAAATTGTTTGCTAAGAGCTTGCCCACCTCTTCCTTAAACGCCACATAGTGCTCGACGATCATCGGTCTTCTCTTCTGGCAAACTGGCTTAACTTGGGGGTCGATGTTTAGTCTATGTGACATTATACTTAGACCGATACCCACCATATCTTTATGGTTGCAAGCAAAAACGTCCACATTTGCCTTAAGAAAATTCATCAATTGCACTTTCGTATCAGGTGGCAGGTATTTCCCCAACTTGAGGCATCTCTTCTTATCCACCTCGCTTACTTGCACATCTTCCAGTTCCTTAATTAGTCTGGTGGCTCACTCAGTGTCCACCTCTTGAGGGTCGATGTCGTAGCTGACCCTATTTTCACTTGTCGCTTGGGGCTCTCCCCCAGACATAACATTTACTTTCTTCCCTTGAACCTCGAGTTTGACTGCCTCTTCGTAGCAGCACCAGGCAACTTGTTACTCCTTACATACACATCCAACTCCACTCGGGGTCGGGAACTTGATGGTAAGCATCCTGGTTGATGTCACCATATCAAATTCATTCATGGCAAGTCATCCCAGCACCACATTATAAGTTGAGGGATAGTCTATAATTAGGAAGTCTTCCATAATGGTTGCTTGCCTGTCATAGTCTCCGAAAGTAAGTGGGAGCTTGATTCATCCGACTAGGAGTATTCCGTCTCCTATGAAACCATAATGGGGCTCAAGTGATAGGTCTAGTTGACACGTGCTCACACCCATCTAGTCGAAGCACCCTTTGTACATTATGTTTACCAAACTCCCAATGTCCACCATTATTCTTCTAAGTTCGGCATTACCAATTTTCGCCCAGATGACAATGGCATTGTTATGAGGGTAGTGGACCCCTTGTGCATCCTCTTTTATAAAGCAAATGTTGTCTGGAGTTATCCTGGCTTTCTTGGTGAGCCTTTCACACTCCACGTGACTTGTCAAAAGGACCCATCCCGCTGCTCACACATAACGATCGCGTGATCGGTTTGAGGTGCCCACAATATGAGGTCCACCATGTATGGTGAAGATGGTCCTTATAAAGGGTGTTTCCTCATGCTCAACAGTTTGGTGGCATTGCAACATAGGTTACTGGGAACGCGAGGGTCACTACCTCTGGGATCTCACCACATAGTCTCTTAGGCAGCCCCTTTTGATGAGGTCTTCAATGGCGTCTTTCAACACCCAGTAGTCTGATCTGTTGTGCCCGACCTCGCTATGGTAAGCATAAAATTTATTATGATTCCTCTTTTCAATAGGGGTCTTCATTGGCTTGGGTCTGCCAAAGTCTTTGTTGTCTCTCTCGATAGCGTAGATCCTGTCTGGGGCATCTTACAACACAGTACAGGTACCATAGCAACGCTGGAACTGGAATTATTCACTTCAGGCCTTCTTTACAGTTTGGCCTTCAGAGCCCCCTTTTTGGCTTTCTTTGCCACTCCTGCCTCTACTTCTTTTCTTTCCTTGGTTGGAGGTACTTGCCTCTTCTTTCTTGCTCGATTTCTTTGGGTCGAAGGTTTCCTCCCATCGTATCTCCTTGGCAGCTTGCTCATAAAATTCACCCAAGCTTTTTACAGGGGACTTGTATATGTCCTCATATAACTTTCCATCCTTTTAGAGTCTAGCAGAAACTATTGTGAGGATACTCTCATCAGACGGATTGTCCACATTACTGACTTCTTGCCAGAACCTAGCGATATAATCCTTGAGCAATTCATCTTTTCGTTGAAAGATTGTGGCTAAGTGACAGGAGGGGGCGAGCTACCTCTTCAGCACTCTGTACTAATTGAGGAACTTAGTTTAGCATTCCTCCCAGCTCCTTATGCTGCAAGCTGGAAGATTTCTAAATCACATGTGTGGCACTTCTCCAAGTGTAGTAGAGAAGACTCGGCACTTCACGAGCAGATTGGAGGTTCACAGGTCCATTTGAACATTAAAAGCGTCCAGGTGGCTGTAAGGATCGCTATCCCCATTGTAGAGGGGAATGTTCAGGATTTTAAATCTGTGGGAAAAGGGCTCTGTCTCAATCTGGCAAGAGAGTGGAGTTCTTTCCTCATGGGACTCTTGGTTCCCATGGGATGCAGAGTTTTTCTCCAATTGTTCCATCCTCTGGAGCAATTCTTCGACCATCGGGTCCAAAGACTTGGACCGTTGACTGGAGATCTTTCAACTCCTTTCTTCTCACTTACTGGGAGAATGTTGATCAGAAGTCCTGTGCTTCTTGCTGCTCTCGTGATCGGACAAGTCACGATCCGTCTCTCGCCCACTGTCAGTTTTGTGCAAGCTTTCGCTTTGGTGCAAGCTTTCACCTTGGCGATCATCTTCCTTATCCTCCCGATCCCAATGGACTTCAGACCTTAGCCGCGAATTGGATGATGTTGGTGTATGCCCTAGAAGCCAATCATGGGATGATTGTTTGTTTGCATACATTATATTACGTTTTAATGGAAATTCAATTATT
>JANHAO010015276.1:0-14905 GCA_026873985.1 Saraca asoca | reverse complement strand
AATTCATCAATGTTCCTATTTGCAAGGTGAGAGGAAACATGCGATTCTTTGTCATCTGCACTTTTGTAATTATTTTGCTGTTTTTATCTTTGATTGTGCAAACTTTATTCTAGATATCAGTTCTATATCCTTTTTCAGAAAGCTGGCTAATACTCAATAAGTTTCAGTAAAGACCTGGCACAAAATAAACATCAACAATAGTAATATTTGTACCGTCTTTGGATTTAATGCTGATGTCACCTCTACCTATAACAAGAATTTTGGATTTATTCCCAAAATTTACTTCTCTATGAACAGATTCATCCAAATATGAGAAAAGCTCTTTTCTTCTACGCATGTGATTGCTACACCCAGTATCAAGATACCACGTATCTGTATATTCCATATCTGGCTCATTTGATTTACATGTAAGCACTAGGTTCTCTTTTGCATCTGCAGTATTAGCATGCTCCGTAGACTTATCCGGCATTTTGGTATAGCACTCATTTCGATAATTTCCATATTTTTTGCATCTAGAACATTGAACATTAGATTTGTTATTTGCTCCATTGTGATCTCCTCATTGTTTTTGAAAATTACTATCACATTTTTCTTTATCAACAGAATTAAAATATCTACCTCTTCCATGTCCTTGTCCTTGTCCTCGTCCTCGTCCTCTTCTACCATGACCGCGACCGCCTTGGTGGCTTTTGTAATTTTGGTGATTCATCATGCTTTGCAAAGCTTGCTCAAGACTTGAGCTTATGATTTTTTGATTCATGCGTTGCTCATGTGAATATAATGAACTCATCAATCTCTCTATTGACATGGTTGATGTATCTTGTGATTCTTCAATTACTGTAACAGCGTAATCAAACTTTATAGTTCAAGATCACAGGATCTTTTCTATAACTCTAGTGTCTAGAATTTCTTCACTGTTAGCTCTCAATTGGTTGACTACGAATTGGACTCGATCAAAGTAGGCCAAAATTGATTCTGAGTCAGTCATGCGTAATAACTAAAAGTCATTTTGTAGTATTTGTAGCCGCACTCGTCTGATACAATCATCACCTTTGTAGGATTTTTGTAAAATATCCCATGCCTCCTTTACTATATTCGCATATTATATTTTTCCAAATATTGGTTCCTCAACTGCTTGAAAAATTACATATAATACTTTTTGATCCTTCTTTCGAGTCTCCACCAATGCATCTTTCTTTTCTTTCTCTAATGCATCAAACTCCTTTTGGTCTTGTACTTCAGTATAGCTAGTTTCCACCAAATTTCACAAATCTTGAAATTTGAAGAATACTCTCAACTGGACACTCCAGTTGTCATAATTTTTGCCATTCAATTTAGGAAGCTACAGTTTGATTGAATTTGACGCGATATCACAACCGAGCTCTGATACTAGATGTTGGTACCAAAAGAATAATTTTGGAGAAAAATATGAGAAAAGAGAAATTTATTGATCATGACTTTAATTCTATATAAAGGAACTCTCCATCTAAACTCACAAGCTTACTAGCTTATTTCTCTTCCTCATCCTTTGATTGCATTACAAGACTTGAAACAAACTATATTTATAGGCAAACTATCCTAGTGAGATAAGAAAAAAACTCTTCAACTTTATCCTAATAAATCAACATTATCTTCACAAAAAAAGATTTATAGTCTTATCCTAACACATTAATCTTATTTATCCTTTTTATTTTCAAAATCTAATTTAGATTACTTTCAACAATGTTTTATACAATTTTATCAGGTTTTTGACAGATATTTAGTAATTTTAATTTATGACATTTTATAGTTTTTTATTAATTTCAAATTTGGGGCGGCGTTTCCAGCAAATTTTAAAATTTCTCATAATTTTTGGAGCAATTTTTTCAATTTTCTGTGGTTTTTGGGAGGTCCAAATTACGTCAATTTTTTTTTAATTTTACAAAAATTCATCAATTTAAGGTGGTTTTTCCATGAGTTTTTCCGTGAGAAATAGTTTTGGGGTAGAAAAATCTATGAGAAAAATCACGGGAAATTTTTTAAATCTTGGCCTAGAAAATCAGCAAAAAATTTATTTTTAATTTTATCCATAAAATCCGTGGGAAACCGGTTTTGAAGCAATTTTTGTAAGATTTCCCATGAATTTTGCAACCCAAAATTTCGTGTGTGTGTGTGTGTGTGTTTTTTTTTGTGTAATGCTAATAATCAAAAAATATATATATATATATATATATGAACAATGCTTTGTTGATCAAATATCCTAAATGTCAATATACAAAAAAAAAGAGAAAAACTTTATTAATGTAGTTTAATTATTGCTGCTGTAGATATTCCACATCATTTTTATTTGAAATTAAGTGAAAAATAACTTAGAAAAAATTAAAATATTTTAAAGAGTTATATGTAATTATATGTATCATTATTAATATTTCTCTGTAAATTGCTCTCATTTTAAAGAGATATATTAATATATATCATAAAAAATTTTACATATATAATTATTATGTATTTTATTTTAATTAAATTATCTAAATTTTACATATTTATAGTAATAGAATATATGTATTATATATAAATATAAATTTTATTTTTTTCAATTACTTCATTTTATGAATTATAAAAACTATTTATTTTATATTAAGGGAGTAATTTTTTTGAAAACAAATAAATTTGCAGATTTAAAAATTTTATCATATAATTATGTATTCTATACATTATAAATTAAATTATGTATAATTAGAATATTACCCATGTAATGCACTGTTTCATTGTTAAACATGAATATCACCTATTTATTTATTTATATAAACTATGTTAAAGACCTAATAAAATTTTGATATAATGCATGTTTATAGTGATTATAAAATAATTTAAAATATACTAATTATTGTAAATATAAATATTAAAGAATAATACTAATATTTATTTATGCAAACTAAACTAACTTGTGTTGGGTTGAATTTTTCTAATTTGTTATATTAAACTTCAAACTAAACTTGCGTTTGTCATGCATAATGATATACTTTATCATTACAAACGTAATATTTATGCAACATGCTGTTGTAATGAACTAATGATACCCGCTATCTAAATGATAATTGCTTATTTATAGCCAAATCCATTGGAACTTATACAAAAGATCAAAAGCAATGATATGTATTACCTTCCTATATGCAAAACTATATTGTATTATTGTAAAAATCATCACTTAAAATTAAGATATTGGAAGAAATTAAAATTATACTTGTTAATTAAAGTTATGGTTCACCTCTTACCATCATGACTCTCGACCTCTGTCATACGATGAAATGGAAGATGAATAAAGTTTGAAATTTGGATGTTGGGGTAATGACTGGAAGAAAATTTGATGTCGAGCAATGGCTGTTGTGCTGTGATTTGTCTCAAATTTCAATTAGGGTTTAATTTGTTTGAAATAAATTGAATTATGTTTATTTGTTTTTTATTTTTATGTGTTTAATTGTTTTACTTTTTATTTTTATTTTAATTTGTAAAAATTGCAACTAAAACCAATTCTTTTTTTTTTTCTGGTCAGTGGCTCTCAATTTTTGACCTAAATCCAGTTTGATTTAAGATTTAGATTGAGTAATTAGATTTAAGGGCTGAGTTTTGACAAAAAATTATGCTTTGTTTTTTAAATGGGTTGAATTCGGACTTATATTTAAAAAATTGGACAAGCATTATTTTATATTTATATATTAAATATTTTATTAATATTATATATTTTATATATATTATGTGACATAAATCTTAATTATTAAGTATTCATATGTGTATATAATAATTTTTCATTCATATTTTATCTTTGTATTTTACATTAGATATAGTTTATACATAAATATAAATATATCTTATATATTATATAAGTTTTAATTATGTTATATATATATATATTAAAATATTAAAATTGGATCTAAATCAAATTGGATTTGGACATCCCTTTTTAAAAAGGGATTGGACTTGAGCATAAAAATAAAAAAAAAATAAGTTTGGACTAAACAAGGATGTCTTAATATTAATATAAATCTAGCTCAAACCCGGTCCAGTTTGATTTTTGTCCACCCTAATTGAACTGAAGCCAATTCAATTATCGAAATTTATTTGTCTTGTTTTTGGGCTAAGTGAGTTGTGAGCTGTAAATTTTTTTTACAAACAAGGGCCGATAACCATTAACTAAGGTCTATTTGAAAAAACGAACTAGTTCACGGACTAACTCTAGAATCCGATCTGTTTGGTTTGCAATCCGTCAAACGCAATCTATTTGGTCAATTTTTTAAATGAACTGTCAAACATCCAATTAGATCCCATAAAAATTGCCGGTCAGAGGCTTGTATTAAAGAAGGGCCAAATAAACCTCTACCGATTTTTCTAACACTTGAATTATACTAAATAAAACGACATACTATTTGTAAGAACATGTAAAATGAAATCCCATAAAAGATTAAAGATGAGAATAATTGAACAATTAGAGGATTTTTAAAGAAAGATATTTTAAAGATCACAAGTAAATAATTTTAATATGAGACTAATTGAAAATTTAGAGGACTTTTAAATGAAGATATTTCTATGATTACAAGTAAATAATTTTAGGTTGAGGTTATGAAATTGTGGAAATAATAATGTGGATTTTTTCATCTTGACATTCTCATGTAAATAATCAAATCTCATCTTGACATCTCAGGTAAATAATAAATCTCATTTATATTATTAGCAAAAGATATGCAGGACTTAAACATTGATAGGATCTCATGACATTATGAATTTCATGTAGAATTCCTACAACCTGAGGATGTGCAAATCTCAAATCATTAATTATAATATATGAAGAAACTTATCTTAAACATGTTTAGAGACTAATGGAATAGTGACAAAGATATGTGAAACGTGATGACTGAGGTGTAAAGATCTTCCACATAAGGACTTAAGTGACAGTAGTTGTTTAAGTCTTTTTGATGACTAAGTTAATTTGTATGATCATATTCAAAACATAAGTCATCATAAAAAAATGTGAATGCATACTTGAGGCCTTTCTATAGGCCCAAAACACGGTCAACTGATTAATAGGACATGACCATGTGTCAATAGTTGAATGGTCAGAAGGTTCTAGAAATATAGTTGTCACCAACTAATGATAGGCATCATCAGCTATCAAGATACACATAAGCATGCCATGAAGCTAAAGTTAGTTATGTTAGCTATATGACAATTGTTCAATCAAGCATGATATGCATGAGCAATTTGTGCTTCCTATGATCGCTCATCACACGATCAACCCATGCCTCTCACGTGACTATTCCAAAACTTATCATTTATCACTTGCCCCCTTAAAGCTTATAGGGAAGCTAGAATGACCAATTATTCAAAAACCTACACATCTAGTGTGAGACAGATTAATGAATCTGGTCTTTTATTATTATTAAATATCTAGTGCATTGAAATGATGCCTAAGCTTTTTGATTCCTTGTTTTATGCCCTTCAATGCATTAAATGCCTCTAATGATGTCAAATTGATAGATCTCTACTCGTTGATTTTCTCAAACTTTAATCATGAGCATTCATTGTCCAAGATAAAAGTGTCTCTCCTCTCCCTCCTCACTTTACTTTCTCTCTTTCAAACTTACTGACGAGAGCACATCTACCTCTTCACCAAGCCAACTGTAACTAACGATTTCACAAAAGCATTGAACTTCTTCAAGGTAAAGGTCTTGATGCTTCCCTTTTGGTTTTCATTTTGATTGGAGTTTAATTATTTATTTTTAGCCTTGAAATTAGGGATTTTTTGTAATTTTGAACAAGATCAAGAATCATAACCGATTATAATGAATGATTTTGGCAAAAACTATGTGTTGAATAATTTTTAGGGCTTGGATGTTAGGTACCATTTAGATGTTTAAGTAGGTGTTTGCTAATAAATAGTTTTTGTTGGTTAAAAATGCCCTAATCTATATGAAGCTATGTATCAACCAATGTTTTTGGGTTTTCAAGTTTTCTTGGATTTGCAAGGGTCTTGGAATTTGGAAACATTTTGAATGCAATATACTATCCTAGAAAATATTCTCATTTTTTGTCCATACTTGATGGTTTTAAGTTTCGCAGCTCTAGGTGAATGGTTTTTGTTGCATTTTGTTTTTGTTGTTATTTTTATTTTTGGACTTTTGTTTTAAAAATGCTAGGACATTTACTTTAGCCATGTTGCATCTCATTAGTGAATATGCATTTCCTATTTTTCTCTTGTTTAAGGTACGCTTCAGCACTTTCTTGATTTTTCTAGTTTTTTATCAATGTCTAGTGATCCGACAAAAGAAGACACTACAATATTACGTAATAAGCTTAGAACAACTAGCTCTTCTGAAGATGACTAACCTATTCTCCATCAGTGTTGAATGAGAGAATCTTCCAAATCATTTCAGATTGATCCATCAAGTGATGAGGTAGAAGAAAATCCATTACCTTTTATTAATTAGATTAATATTAACAAGTTTTAGACAAGAACAACCACCATGGCCGATAAAGTTTAAATACTAGAAGAAAACTAAAATGATAAAAGCATCCCATACCAGCACAAGACATTTTGAGTTTGATCAATGATGGAAAAAGAAACATCTCGTCCAAGTACTTATTCTTTTCAATTGAATAGCATCTAAACCATTCATTTAGATCGTCATGGCGTACCATACTTAAACAACTTTTCATGGAGTAACTCACCAAATCAAAATGGGAATGACATCACTTATCAAACTAAAGGATCCATGAAGGATATAGACTGGGTCAATCAAGAGGTCTAATCAACTAGGCTTTCCAAATCATGGGCTTCTATCAAACAAATAGAAAAACTAAAAGGCTTTTATAAGCCTCCTTCATTCAAACAATTGACTATGTCTTCAAACTGGCTCAGGAAAATGAGTGTTGTTGTAATTTTGATACTAGCAAGTTTTTCATGTTTTATGGATCCTTTATTGAGCATATTAGCTTCAAACCTCCTATTACTCCATTTCAACAAGTTGTTCTTTGATTTCTCAATATTGTAGCCTTGAAACTAATGTACAACTAATGGGTTTCCTTGCAAGCTTTCAGTTTATCTATTCAAAGTTGGGTTTGGTTCCTTCTGTGAAATGCTTCTTTTGTTTTTTCAAACATTATACAAAAAAGAGTGATAGTTGAGCATATATTACACAATGAAATGGTTGTCACATTTTTACAAATACGCTACCAAGTGTAAAAGGATAGAAGGATTCATTCCTTAAGGTTGGATTGATAGACAAGAAGGTTTGATTATACTAATTAAGTTGAAAAGGAAGGCTTCTTGTTTTAATTATATGGTTTCGTTTAGTCTCCCCTTTTCCTATAAAAGAGCAAAGAAACTATTCTAAACAAGATTGGCTTATGATTGATATCCTTCTAGAGCTAGGTCCATGGAATATTCAAAGAGTTTTAAGTTTGTATCTTGTAATTTTGTCATCTTATTTTTTTCTGCTATTTTGCCTCGTTGATTGGTCAAACTTTTGTGTATAACTCTTTCTAGAAGGTAAAAGCATGTTAGAACTCAACAAGATTAGGAAACTTAATAAAAAATTTGCTCTTCCTTCTGAAAAAGAAAAACCAACGGCCTATCTTACTAGCCAACAAAGTGACCAACTGGGTCCATGGGAAAGGTTAGGAACTTTGAGCAAAAGTTCCCAAAATGTCAGGTAAAAAATAACTTGATCGTCTAAACAAACTTCTCTTAGAAAAATTAAAAACTAATGGTCTGCTGATCCAGAGGAGAAAACTACTACTACTTACAACCTAACAACTCAAAAGGTTTACCTTCCTCAACTATCACACTAATTAATAACATGACAAGCAACACAAAGAGTCAACTTTCTAACCTTATGAGACATCCTATGCCTCTACGCCAGTTGAGAAAATAAGTACAATTGAATAACCCTGAGGGAAGGCTTTAAGGTTCTGAAGTGCCCTATCTTGATAGTCTTTTCTACAAGGACATCAACTATATAGATTTCAGTCAGAGACAACTTCTTTCTCCCAAGGACATCAATGGGCTAGTCAAAGAGCTTCAAAATTATGAGATGATCGGTCTTTCCCAGCTTATGGTTACACAATCTCTTAGACAAAGCACATCTTTGCTAATGGCTCATAATGAAATATGTAAATATAAGCAATTTTACATGAATAATAAAGGAAAAAATTGATCGTTCTTTGATCAGTTGGTTGGAAAATTTGAAATCAGTTGTTTGATACTTATAAAAAAATCAAAGGCTAAGAAAGACAAACCTTTGCAAGAGTTAAAAGACAAAGTCAAGTTTCTTGAAACTATTGCTTCTAATGCCTCTAAAGAGGCTCAAAAGAATAAATTGGCTTTTGAGAAGATAAAGGTAGACGTTGATGATGTACAATGGAAGTAAGATGAATGGAAGAAAAAGACTGAAGACAAGCAGTTAAAATGCCAAGAGCAAGTCAAAAAATTGGAGAAGAAGAAGATTAGCATTGAAAATCATGCTATTAAATGATAAAAATTAGTTGTAAAGTCCTTCTATATAGACTTCAATCTGGTGACCAATCAAGTGAAGTATTTGCACAAAGAAATTGATCTTGATCAAATGGATTTGGATAAAGATGTTTAGGACATAGCGTTAAAGGACACCAATTTTCATGGTGGTAAAAAAGAAAATACAAATTTAAAGTTGAATAGCTTGTGATCCCTTTATATTGTAATAATATTTTTGAATACTTTATCATATTTTGAAGTATTTTATTTTTTTTTAAACAATTTTTTATAATACAATATTATCGATATTTATGTGTATCTTGCTTTAAGTTTTTTAGTTACATATATTTTTTATTTTCAATTTTATTCATTCATACACTAAAGCTTTTAACTATTTTTGGGCTTTGTATTATTTTAAACCTATTTTCTTAACTATGCTAATCAGTTGGTATAATAAGCCAATAACTCATGTTATTGGTGGGTTTTCAAAACCTTTTCACCTGACTACAATGGTCAATAATTAGTACTGAGCTTTGGTTTCATATTTTTAGGCAATGCCTTATTGCAATCTTTATAAACCGCTAATAATATTCTAATTTTTATACTCGATCAGTACTTAAGCTAATGGTTGATCAGTACTTAAACCAGTGGCTTTTTTGAAGCAATGCTTATTAATCTTTGTAAAATTTGGGTCAGTGCCCTTTAATCACCTTTTTTAAAAATGATGCTTCAAGGTGGCAATGGTTTCTAA
Organism: Saraca asoca; assembly: GCA_026873985.1. Taxonomy (NCBI): domain Eukaryota; kingdom Viridiplantae; phylum Streptophyta; class Magnoliopsida; order Fabales; family Fabaceae; genus Saraca; species Saraca asoca. The sequence continues at coordinate 5,669 of JANHAO010015276.1, read as the reverse complement.
GTATTTTGCTTTATTTACATTAATAACCATGGCAAACTTATGATAGGAAAAAACATCTCATTTTATCCATCCACTATGGGGCAATCAAAAATTTCAATACGAGATCGACCAATATGGGGGAAAATCCTCATTTTAGCTTTTCCTAATCCATGACTAGCCAGTCATATCCCTATATCTTTCTACCTAACTACTTGAATATGATATTCTTTTAGATGCATGCCATTCCAAGACCTAGGAAGTTTTTACCATCCACTATTTCCAAATGATATGCACCATTTCCTAAATTATTAATCAAATGATAGGGCCTTTCCAATTTGCCACTAGTTTTCCATCCTCAGTTTATTTACTTGGGCCATTAACTTTTTGTAATACTAAAGACCCTTTTCTTGAAGCCCCTTAATTTTTACTCTCTCATTATGATACTTTGAGAACTTTTGTTTATAGGAGACTAGTCAAATATGCACCATTTCCCTATTTTTATTAAGTAGAACCTAATTCTCTATAAAAGATCAATATTCAGATTCTTATTAAACTTTGCCATTCTTATTAATTTTACTCTCTCATTATTGATTAAACACCAAGCAAAAGGGTGTCTCTTTTATGGTAGTTTGAACCATTGTTCGATAAGACTAAAGGACATAAGGTAACTCTTCAACCAATAGGCACTTTAACCAATCAAGTCGCATTTTCAATCCCTTTATCAAGACTTGATTTGCCAATTTGACTTGTCCATTTGTTAGGGAATGTTCAACAAAAGCAAAATTTTGTATTATCTCAAGGTTTGGCAAAATTTCTTGAAAATTTCACTTGTGAATTGTATGTCGTTATAGACCACCAGTGCATATGACACACCGTATCTGCACATGATAAACTTTCAAATGAACTTTTGTATATTACGAGTGGCGATTATGGCTAAAGGTTTACCCTTAATTAACCTAGTGAAACAATCAATAATAGCTATCAAAAATTTAAATTGTCCAAGGGCAGTTGGAAATGGTCCTAAAAAATCCACTTCCTATTGTACAAAAGGCCATGTTGAGGTAATGGCTTTCTATTAGATAGGTGGTTTTTAAGCGATGTTGGCATGCCTTTGGCATTTGTTACATCTCTTCACTATTTCTAAAGAATCTTTTACCATTATCGGCCAATAATACCCAGATCTCAAAGCTTTTTGAACAAGAAACATTCCAGCCACATGGCTATCACATATTGGCATAACTAGTAATTTGCTTCATTCGAATGTGGATATCATAGTAAAGTTAGCAAAAGGCCACACTTGTATAATTGGCCATTTTCCAAATAAAATGGTGCATCACATTTTATAAGCTTTTCAACTATAATATCCTAAATTTTTTAAAGTTAATTTCGACAATAAAATTACTTTTTAGGAAAATCCAAAAATGGTGAATTTGAAATTTTTGAAAATTTTAAAATTATAATTTGGGGTTACGAGGAGTTCAAATATGTTAGAAATAGATTATATAAATTTTAGGAATTTTTAGATAACTAAAGCTGCCATTATGGATGCCCAAAAGATTAAATTCATATTTTGGGGATTTAAATTCTAGAAAATTTCAAAAAGATTAAAACTAGGGCTACGTGTACCTAACGAAGGTAGAATTAGAGCCGTTAAAAGGATAATTAATTTAACTAATTTATGATAAAATTTTATGACCGACGGCAATCAGTGAGTATATTAATTTTAGACTCAAAGTGGAGGAAATAGGAAAAATGTGTTAAAAAAGGAAATATTTTAATTGAAGTCAAAGTTGAGGATTTGACTTTTTTCTTTTCTTGTTTGCCCCTTCAACCAACTTCCTCTTCTTTTTCTTTAGCCTTTTCTGGTTGCAACTTGTGCAACTCATATCTTCTTCTTTAAGCTTAAGTCACTTTCTTTCTACACCCACTCAATCTCAAAGAAGTTCTTCATCTCTTCTTATTAATTTTTCTTATTTTTATACTTGAATCCTCTCTTCTTCCTTTTCAATTTGATATCAAAATCATATGGATTTACTAAGGATAACCTAAGATCTGAATTTTTAAAGTTTGTAGTCACTAATCATACTACTGTTCACTTCAAAAACCCATGTGATTTTTCTGAAGTTTTGGAGCTTAAATTTTATATATTTAGCTTGTTTCTCTACTATAAAACCATAATAAAATGGCATATAATTGTTTGTTAAAAAAAACGTTGAAATAACTAAGAAGCTAATATGTTTTTCTCTTTGTTTATTAAGAGTATTAAAGATTTTTTGTGGGATTAGTAATGATCTTCTGTTTCTAGTTTACATGCGAGTAATTCTTACCATTTTTATAAATTATATAGTGTTTATTGCTTGTGATCTATTGATTAATAGTGCAAGTTGACAAAATAGGTTTTTCTTGTGATTTGGTGGTAATGTTGAGACTACATGGGTTTAATGGCATAATGGCTAGTTTTCTATTGAAATAATTAAATTTCAAGCTTGTTTAAGATCTTGAAGCATGTTGTGCTAAAATCCTATGGTGTAGTGCTGAATTAGAAGTCATTTCCCTTATTTTTCTATTATTGTCATGCAATATCTACTCATGCAAGTCGAATCACTACTTTTGAACTGGGTTCGTGATCATGCTCATAAAAACCTAACAATTTTGTTCTTAGGATCCAAATCAGGATTTAAAGTAGATTTCTATGATTCAAACCAAATCTTTCTACCCCGTTTTTTTTATCTTGATCATGATTCTGATCGTGTTTATAATTAGACTTCCTGAAGGTTGCACATTTTGGCAAGTAGACTTGCATTTTTAACTAAATTTCCTAGAGTCAAATTGAATCCTTCACACTTAAACTCTTCGATCCTAATCACAATTTTACTCAGATTTCTTCAATGATCCTACTCATAATTCTTATCACATCTTTAGAAATTTCCACATTTTCAACCTAACTTCACTTTTTTTAAAAATATTTCCTATTTCCTTATTTTAATCTTATACAAGCTCTCTTAAAGTGAGTATAATAATTAAGAAATCTTAAATGGGTAATTATAATATAATATTATTGAATTTAAAATTGGCTATATATATTATTAATATGAGATTAATTATAATAGTCATATGATGAAACAAAGAATGCATGGTGCATTTGCAATAGAACATAACTTACGTGGCTGGAATTATGGCTAAATAAGAATGTTGTGATATAGTTATTGTGAGGTCCATAGTGCTTAATGTTTGGTACTTTTTATGAGATTTGAATTGGAACATGATATCATGGATGATGACGAAATGTGTTGACATGAACCTAATGATGTTGATGATGTATCTATTATGATATTGATATCATTACATACTTGAAAGCTCTTATGAGACTTGAAATGTAAATAATGGGTTATGATCAAGAATAATGAACCAGATCCTTGATATACACATTTTGATATGATAAGTGGGATAAGGCTAGTTTGGAAGGATAAAGTTAGACTAGCGTAATAAGGAGAATTATTATATTTATACATTATGCTTTTACTTGTTCATCATTTTGTGAAATATTGAAATATGATATGATAATATTGAATAACGTTATGAAAAAAAAAATGGAGGTCTAAGGCCTTGAGAACTTTGATTCAGTATGATGTGCTATGTACAATGAGATATGAAATCACTCAGAAGCGAGTCTTTAAAATTTAATGATATGAGTATGAGAAATAATTACTTGGATATGATGTTGATGTATGCATGTATATATATATATATATATATGCGTGTGGTCTTGGTTGGATGAATTCATAGGTTTGGTATGTATTATTTCACTGAGTCCCAAACTCACTTTTCTATGATTTTTTTTTCAAAATCTCAAATATAGCAATCATTCCTTCTACTGAAAAGCAAGCATAAATGGTGATCCAATGGAAATCACATCTAACACCTTCTCCACCATTATTATGAGTCCTCTAGGAATCTATAAGATTAGAGTCCATTACATTATTATTTTGAATTTGGTAGGTTGTGAGGTATTTTACGAAATGGAGATCATTTCCATGGAGCCACCCAATGTCCTTTTCATGATGGCCCCAGGATGATTTTACCTATAACAGTCTACCATAAAACCTTATATTTTGCTGACTATTTGAAAAACTTATAAATAGAAGGGCTGTAGGGTTTAGTTATATTAACCTATACTTTTGAAATTGTGATAAGACATAGATTGATTTAACTTTTTTTGATTGCCCTATTTTGGAAAGACATAAAGTAGTTTTGTAAATGACATTCAGGTCTTAGGATGGTGGAAACTGTATGTAAATCATAGAACCACGTATCAATCTGGCATGTGCCTATTAGCCAATGCCGGTGTAATTATAAAACATGTTTATTCTATATGTATTTTTCCTTCTCTCCATAGTTTATTATCTTTGGTTTAACCAATAAGATTCAAGTAAATAATTAGGGAACATAAAGATGATTATAAATGAGAATAAGTGATAAAAGGCTAGTGATTATTAACAAAAGGGGTTGATATTCACGTCGGTCATGACTAGGGTTTTTGGGTCGTGACATCAACCTCCTTTCAATATTTATGGACCGCTAATCTTTCAAATAGGCTTTAATAGGGTCTGTTCAAGATATTGGTTAGTCCAATTGTATTACTTCTCTTTCTTCTATGGCTAGTCGATTAATTATTTCTTTCAAAACAAATCAATTATTAAATGTTGCTTTTGTGCTTGCCAATCTAGATAAAACATCTGCTTAGTCATTTTCAACTCAAGGAATTTGTTCCAGTTTGAAATTTTCAAATTTAGAAATCAATCTTTTTAGTTTCTCTGTATATTTAACTAGGTAAAGAATTTTAGTTTCATATGCTTCATTAATTTGATTGACTATGAGTTGTAAATCACTTCTTACCATTGCTGCTTTAGCCTCAAACTCTTTTGTTGGCTTTAAGCTAGCTAACTGTGCCTCGTATTCAATCTAATTATTTATGGTTTGAAAATTAAATGTATGGAAATATTCAATTATCACACCTTTTGACCCTTTAAGAATGACTCATGTTTCACTTCCTGATTTGTTCGAAGGACCATTTATGTACAATAGCCATTCATATGGTCCTTCTATATACTTGTTTTTTTCTTGATTAGTCTTTGTAAGCTCAGTAATAAAGTCAATTAGTACTTATACTTTTATTGCCCTCCCAGGCTCATAAATTAGCCCATACTCAGATAGTTCGGCTAACCATGCTACAATTCTTCTTGCTAAGTTAGGTTTTTACGAAAACTTACCTGATAGGTTGGTCGTGCTTACAATCACTTGATGTGACTAAAAGTAAGGTTTTAGCTTTCTTCAAGAAGCTAATAGGGTGAACCTTAACTTTTCTATTTTTTGATATTGTAGTTCTAGATCGTGTAAGGATCTATTTATGTAATAAATCAACTTTTGTTCTCTATCTTCTTCTCTAATCAGGACCAAACCTACTACTTCATTAGTTGCCACCAAATATAAATATAACATTTCCCTATGCTCTGGTCTCGACAAAATGGCCAAAGATGACAAATACTCCTTTAACTAGAGGAATTCACTTTCATAAGTGTAATCCTGTTTGAACTCTTTTGAGTTTTTCAAGATTTTGTAAAATGGTAGGCATTGATTTGTCAATCTATGGTGTACATGCCATATTTTTTAAGAGAAGGATTTTTTAATGC
>JANHAO010015275.1:0-14919 GCA_026873985.1 Saraca asoca | reverse complement strand
AGCCTTTAATTATTATTATTGACTTAATAAATGTCCATAAAATATTAAAATGTGTAAGTCCAAAAAATGGTTAATTCTTACATAAACACCCATTTGCACTTAATGGGTAGCTTGATTGAAAGCTCGCTTAGTGGCGAGGGGGTATGCTTAGACTTACGGTATTGATTATTCCAAAACTTTTTCTCCTATGGCTAATATTACTTCTATTCATTTATTTATCTCTCTTGCTGTCTCTCAAAACCAGGTTCTTCATCAGCTTGATGTAAAAATGCTTTTCTCCATGGTGATCTACTTGAGGAAGTGTATATCAAGCAATCACCTAGTTTTATTTCTCAGGGGGAGTATGAAAACGACAAAGTGTGTAGGTTAAAAAAATCTTTGTATGAATTGAAACAATCCCCTCGAGCCTAGTTTGGAAAATTTAGTGATGTGGCAATAGAATTTGGGATGAAGAAAAGTGATCATGATCATTCTATTTTTTATAAACAATCAAATTTTGGTTTTATTCTTCTGGCTATCTATGTGGATGACATTGTGATTACTGACAGTGATAGTTTGGGCATTTCAAAATTGAAGTCTTTTCTCCAATCCAAATTTTAGACTAAGGATCTAAGAGCACTTCTATATTTCTTGGGTATTGAGATAACTCAGAGTAAGCAAGGAATTTTCTTGTCTCAAAGAAAATATGTGCTTGATCTTTTGAATGAGACAAGTTTGCTTGGGACCAAACTGTGTGACACCCCTATGATTCCAAATGTTAAGCTTAGATTGCAAGATGGAGAATTACTAGAAAACCCAGAACAATACAAACGGTTAGTAGGAAAATTGAACTATCTTACTATTACCAAGCCTGACATTTCCTTCCACTTAATGTAGCAAGCTAGTTTATGAATTCTCCAAGAACCCCTCATTGGGATGCAGTTATTCACATATTAAAATATCTGAAGAAAGCATCTGTGCGTGGAATCTTGTACAAAAATTATGGCCATTGCAAAGTAAAATGTTTTTCTAATGCAAACTAGGCAAGATGTCCTATGGACTGAAGATCTACTTTAGGATATTGTGTGTTTGTTGGTGGAAATCTTGTGCCCTAGAAAAATAAAAAACAAGTTGCTATATCTTGGTCAAATGCAAAATCTAATTATCGGGTCATGGCTTATGTTACATCTGAGCTTGTGTAGATTTTTTACCTTCTTCATCAACTTGGGATTAAGTCCTCTAAAGCTATGTAGTTATGATGTGATAATTGGGCTGCCACTTATATTGCTACAATTTTTCATGAACAAACAAAGCATATAGAGGTTGATTGTCATTTTGTTAGGAAAAAATTCTAGGAAGGAATAATCGATCTTCAGCATATCAGAACTAGAGATAAACTTGCTGACTTGTTTACTAAGGCACTTCTGAGAAAATGGGTTGATGTTATTTGTAACAAGCTAGGCATATTTGATATCTATGCTCTAGCTCGAGGAGGATTGTTAGTAAATAAGTTAGTTAGTTAAAGTGATAAGCCTATGTAGATTAGGATAAATGAGAAGTCTAGACCTGTTGAAGTCTGCTTTGAACTCTATCTCTTGTATACATCTTTATTATAAATACATATGCTTGACTCATTATAGAGCACAATTTCATAATAATATCTTCTCTATCTCTCCCTCTTAACAACATCCTTAGTCTTCTTAACAGACAATACTTGTAAAGGGATAGAAATTAAGAAGGGAATAAGAACAAAACCAGTTAACAGTAGTATTGAACAGAAATGTTTTAGGCTTATTCTTACAATCAAACCTCAATATCTGTCTACACAGATAGCCCTCTGCCAAAGTTCATGGAGAATACAAACTAATAGAAATTGAATAGTTTGTATAGTTTATTTATAATAAAATTTGCATGAATAAAAAGGTCACATCCATTTCATGGTCATTTGCTTAGTATAAAGAAGCAGTATTGAAATACATTATTCATAATAGAATTGATATATTAAGTAACAAATATTTATAAGAGCTGATGCTATAAGACATAACAAAATCAGGAGTTGTCTTGTATGACAGCTCTTTCCTTGCATTAACTATCATTAGACAAAAATTTTAATGCACCAAATGCATGGTGATAATGATTCTAAATTATAACCGAGGAAATGTTTAAATTAGAAAAATTAAGAATAGATACAACAAAATTATTTGTGATCAGTCAGATCACAAAAGTATAACAATTGAATCAAGAATGGATCACAATGTATAAGCAAATAGAAAAATATAATCAAATTGAGAAATATGGAAGAGTTAGACCTTAGATAATGCCAATAACTGTCTAAACACAATGAAGCACGTGAAAGACAACAAGCAACAATAGGTCTAGGCATTACTATTCCTTGTGACTTTCTGATTGTCAAGTTAATCATCTCTCAATAATTCAAAATATCAATGATTACAAAAGTGGTAAGCTCATACCTTTTCACTATTTATAGCTACTAAGCAAGATCGATCAGCCAATAAAGATAGTCACATGGAAGACCAACCATGTGTCCTTAATTGCTTGTGCAACTAATCGGTCACATGCTGACCACACAGTCAATGTTTAGTAGACTATTTATCAATATATATGATGTATATATTTTTATGGTTAAATTGTTTTCAACCTAAAGTTGGGTTAGAAATTTTTACTCATTAAGTACTCAAGTTGTACTCATATTATTCCATTAATATTTGAAGTTTACAAAATATTTGAAGAATGTCTTATAGTATATGATATCAGATATGTGGTCTCCTCGATTGCTTCTTTAGTGATTGTGTTTGCTCAACCAGACAAATGTCCAAAAGATTTTATGTTTTGTGAATATGAAAAAGTTTATTGATTTTACTTTTCAGAGAAAGTTTTATAAAAAGGTGTTATTAAAATATTGCATCTCATATATTTTAAATAAATATGCATAATTATATTTTAATATTATTTTTATGATTTTCAAAATATAAAGATTTTATGAAAAGAAAAATATTCGTAGATTAGTAGGTCATCAATTGGTGATTCGCATCAATCTCGTTTTTAGATGTACCAATAAGTTTTTTTCAACGCTATTACATGTTACTTAACAAAAATAAAAATAGAAAGCATTCAGTGAAGCACCTATCTCAATCATCATAATAAAAATGATAGAATAAGGAAAAATCCAATGACAACTCCTGAGGCCAAGAGGCTCTGGGAGCAATTAGTATGAAGTTGCTGGCAATCTATGCTCAAAGACAACAAGTAGAGGAGGGCAGCTCATGGAAATAGCTTGGTTTGGGTGTGAGTTGCTCGTGAAGGTTGTTGTTAATTTAACAGTCCACTTAACTAAACGTTTGCATTGTAATCCAAATATAAAAGTGATCAAGAAATTCATGTATTATATTTGTATGGGACAATACTTGAGCCAGGCAATATGTATTATTCCCTTACTATATACAAGGCTTGTTTAGTATATCAAAAAGATGATTGATTTAAAAAATAATAATTATAAGTGAATTCATTTCATGTTTGATAATTTTATTAAATTATTGATTATATAAAACTTATTCTTACTCAAATGATATATAAATAGATCATTTTTTATTGTTAAATTGTTAAAAATGACACTGAAGTACTAATGATAAAACAAGGGTGGTAAAGACCAAAAGAAAATAGTGTTGAAATAATAATGTGGACTACCATATTTAGTTAATTTATTGTAATTTAAATTATTAAATGTCAAATAACATAGCTTATGTATTTGTGAAAATAAGTGATCATTCTATTATTAGACCTTATGTGACATAAAATTATTAGTTGATTTGTTATTATGTAAGTATTTTTTGTTAAGTCACTGATGATGAGAGGACCAGCATAGTATATTTTTACTAAATGAGGTCCCTACTCTCACCCTATTTGTTATTATTGTTGCCCAATTGATAAGATAGATTTTTAGCTTATACAGTATCTAGGTAGAGAGAATTTTGCCTCTCTTCTTCTATTATCGCTTCTATCATAGTAGTCTTAGATACTAGATTATCACTAGATATTACTTTAATTACAATTTTTTGTTCTATGCATATGCATGCTATAGGAAGTGATTATTATATGTAATTTATGTTCTAGCTCAATTAATTTCAATAAATAAAAGTGAGGTTAATTGACTAAATGCCTTAACTTTTATTTTTTCCAAATCCCAATTGAACTACACTTCAAACAACTTTTGGGGTACTTTTGTTTAGTATATCAAATAGATCATTGATCTTGAAAAAAATAAATTATAAGTGAATTGATTTCATGTTTGATAATATTATTAAATTAGTGATTATACATAATTTATTTGTGTTAAGATGATATGTAAACAAATCATTTTTTGTTCTTAAATCATTAATAATGACTATGAAATAGTTGTTAAGGAGGGAGAGATAGAAAAGATATTATTATGAAGTTGTATTCAACAATCAGCCAAGCGTATGTATTTATAATGAAGATGTGTATAAGAGATAGAGTCCTAATAAGGCTCTAATAGGTCTAAACTTGTCATTTATCCTAACCTACATAAGTTTTTCACTTTAACTTATCTATTCACTAACACTCTCCCTCAAATTGGAGCATGAATATTAAATATGCCCAGCTTTTTACAAATATCATCAACCCCATTTTCCCAAAGGTACCTTAGTAAATAAGTCAGTAAGTTGATCTCTAGTTCTAAAATGCCTAAGATCAATTATTCATTATTGGAGTTTCTACCTAAAAAAATGACAATCAACTTTTATATGCTTTGTTCACTCATGAAAAACTGAATTTGTAGCAATATAAGTGACAGCCTAATTATCACACTATAACTACATAACTCTATAGGACTTAATCCCATGTTGACAAAGAAGGTAAGAAATCTATAGAAGCTGAAATGTAACATGAGCCATGGCCTGATATTCAGATTTTGCACTTAACCGAGATACAATAACTTGTTTCTTACTTTTCTCGGATACAAGATTTCAACCAACAAACACACACAATCTTGAAGTAGATCTTTAGTCCATGGGACATCCTACCTAATCTGCATCAGAAAAGCCTTCTACTCTACAATGGGCATGATTTTTGTATAAGATTCCACACCCACATACCTTTTTCAGATATTTTGATATGTGAGTAATTGCATCCCAATGGGAGGTTCTTAGAGAATTCATGAAATGGCTTACTCTAACTGGGAAAGAAATATCAAGCCTGATGATAGTAAGATAATTCAATTTTCTCGTTAATTATCTATATCATTTTGAGTCTTTTAGTAGTTATTTGTCTTCCAATCCAAGCTTGACTTTTGCAATCACAGGGGTATCGCATGTTTTGGTCCCAAGCAAATCTATTTCATTCAAAAAAATCAAGCATATATTTTCTCTATGATAGGAAAATTTCTTGCTTGTTCCAAGTAATCTCAATACCCAAAAAGTACTGAAGTCCTTTTAGGTCATTATTCTGAAATTTGGTTTAGAGAAAAGTCTTTAGTTTTGAAATGCCCAAGCTATCACTACCAATAATCACAATATCATCCACATAGATAGCCAAAAGTATACAACTAGAATTTAATGATCATCATCACTTTTCTGCATCCCAAATTTCATGACTATATCACTAAATTTTCCAAACCAAGCCTGAAGAGATTGTTTTAATCCATACAAAGACTTTTTCAACCTATACACTTTATCTTTTTCATACTCCTCTTAAGTAATGAAACCAGGTGGTTGCTAGCTATACACTTTCTCAAGTAGATCACCATAGAGAAAAGCATTTTTTACATCAAGTTGAAAAAGAAACTAGTTTTGAGAGGCAACAAGAGAGATAAATAAATGAACAAAAGTGATCTTAGCCATAGGAGAAAAAGTTTTAGAATAATTAATGCCATAAGTCTAAGCATACCCTTTGCCACTAAGCAATATTTTAACTAAGCAACTGAACCATCCGGATTAACTTTCGCAGTAAACACCTATTTGCACTTAATAAGTTGCTTACCATGTGGTAAAGGCACAACATCCCAAGTTGAATTAGCCTCAAAAGCCATCATTTCTTCTTTCATAACAGCACGCCACCCATCTTGAGAAAGTCCCTCTGAAACTAACATAGGAATAGTAATAGAATCCCATTAGGCAATAAAGCATTGTAATGAGACAGGTAAAGATGACAAAGATACAAAGGTAGAAATTGGATAAGGGTGAATCAAGATTAGAGGACAGAGGAAGTGGATCTTCTGAGGAAGAAGCTAGCGAGGAAGATGAAGTGGATCGGATGTCTGTAACTGGCTCTCTACTTGATGTCTTAGTAATGATAGAAGGATGAACTACATATAATACATGCACTCCACAAAGGTAAACATACTTAATAGAAGGAGAAGTCCAAGTTTTAGTGGAAGAGACTTGAAGAGTAGAATGCACAAGGAAATGATCATCAACAAATTCAGAATCTGACATCAAGCAAGAAGGCCCAGAAGATCCAAAAAATGGAGTGGATCCAAAGAAATTGACATCAAAAGAAACAATATAATGACCTAATACAGAGGAATAACATCAATACCCATTTTAAGTTTGAGAAGATCCAAGAAAGACATATTTCAAAGATCGATGATCTAACTTAGAAATTTAAGGACGATGATCCTGAACAAAACATGTGCAACCAAAAACATATAGAGTGAGAGGAAACAATGTCTAAGGAAGAAACAAAAGAGAATATGGTAAATGGCCATTAAAAATCAAAGATGGCATACAATTGATCAAAACATAGATTATAGCAACCATATCTGCCCATAACAACTTAGGCACTCTCATTTGAAATAAGAGAGCATGGGCTACCTCCAATAGGTGACAATTTTTTCTTTCAGCTACTCCATTTTGTTGTGGAGTAACTACATAAGATGATTGATGAATTATACTATGCTATGAAAAATAAGAGGAAAAATTTTACTTAAAAGAATTCTTTAGCATTATCACTTCAAAAGTTATGTATTGATGTTTAGAATCGATTTTTAATCTTGGCATGAAAGGCACAAGAGATATCAAACAATTCTGATTGATTTTTCATCAAATAAAGACAAGTAACTCTCAAATAGTCATCAACAAAAGTAACAAAATAACAATAACTAAGTTTAGAATTAACAAGACAGGGACCCCAAATATCTAAATGTACTAAATCAATAGGGGATGTAACTCATTGATTGACTCAAGGAATATAAAATTGATGATGTTGTTTAGCAAATTGACATGACTTACAATTTAAAGTAGAAACAAAACTTAAAATAGGATATAATTTCCTTAAAGACACTAAATAAGGATGACCTAAGTGGCAATGTAACTAATGTGGAGTGAGGAAAGCAACATAACAATTAACTGAGGGATTTTTTCATCAAGAACATACAACATACTAGATTTGTATCCCCTATCAAAAATCTTCTTCATCAAAAGATCCTAAAAAACACAATAACCAAGAGAAAAGAAAATGCCATAGGTATGGATACATGTTAATTGTTTGGTAGAAAGTAAATTGAATGGGAACTTAGGAAGACATAAAACATTAGATAATGAAATATTAGTTGCAACATTAACTATACCACTTCCAACAATAGAAGCAATAGACCTATTAGCTAAAGTAACATGGGAGGAAAAGGAGTTGTGAAAGGAAGACAAGATTCCTGTATTACCCGTCATATGATCAATAACACCTAAATCAATAACCCATCTAGTATTGGAACTAGAAAGACATGCAATAGGAGTACCTGTCTAAACCATAGTGGCAGTGGATTGGATGGGTGATGATTACTAAGAGGCTTAGAATTGAAGATATTGAACAAACTCCTCTTCAGATATGATTATTCCATAAGTAGGCTCAGATTCTAGTGTGAGAGTACTAGTTATAGTATGTGCAAATCGAGGTAGTGTAATTTTTAACTTAGGACAATTTTTCTAGATATGACTAGGTTCTTTACAATGATAATAGATGTATGCATTATTAGAATTATGCCCTTTCCTCTTCCTTCTCTACTACTACCATAACCCCTATTAGTACTGGATCCAATCAAGGTAGATGACTCACTACAAGTTGTAGTGTTGTATTAAGAAGGCACATCTTCCACATTTTGAAAAACATGATAAAACGCATTTAGCTATGTAAATGGTTCAAAACTGGTCAGGATTTGTTGATGGGTAGCATTAATTTTAGGGTGTAGAGCTATCAAAAAACATAGAGCTCCTAATTGTTCTTATTGAGTTTGCATCGCCTCAATATCCATTATAATAGGAATAAGCGCATTCCACTATTCAAAGAAATAATTAACATTAGAATATATTCATGAAATATTTTTACCTTTTCCTTCAAACAAATATAGTGATACATATAAGTTGTATATCTGATGTTAATTATCTTTTCTTGAGTACAGCCTCTTAAGGAAAATTCACAAGTCATTAACTATTTTGCAATAGACAGTATTATCCTTAACTTCACTTACTAAGATATTACATAAGAGCCAAAATAAACGTCAGTCTTCCACCATCCATTTAACTTTGTTGCCATCTATAAAAGGATCCAAAGTAAGGTGATTTGCCTTTTCAATCTCCTCAAAGAAGTATTCAATAGCTCTTCTACAAGCAAGGTACTATCAGCCTTCTACATACAACTTTTGGTCAGTAATTCTAGTTGATGTTGGGATCAAATATGAAAAGAGGATTTTGTATTTTGATTTTTCTACATCCCCAGAGGTTGGCTTTTATTTCTTATACTCAGATCAGAAGTCGGGCCAGCCATCATAAATTATTCAATCAAAAAATTACACAAAAAATGCCAGAATTGTAAAATATATATATAAACTATAGTAAAACTTTCCAAACTAAAAATTTGACCACACAAGGAGGTGTGCTGATTGCTAGAGGAGTTGCAGGAGGAAGCATGTCACTGAAAAGCTTCTCACACACTACCACACATCGTCGAAGTGCTTTATGCATGGTCCTTATGCACCACTCAGGACTATGCACATGTGCTACACACACCACCAAGGGAGGTCTGCCATCTGTTGATCTACTGCCCTGCCAACATAGATCAATTTTTCTTTGCCTCATGCACTTAAAAACCCTCTAGACAGATTTAAACTCCTGTGCACATGCTTCGAGGAAAATCTAATTTCTTGCCAAAATTGACAACTACTAGCCACCACAAATACTATATCCAAATGTTAGAGACTTACCACCAAACATGCTATCCAAAACTTGTCACCAGAAGTGACTCATGGCATCAAAAAAAGAAAGAAGGAGAAAAGGAAGAGAAAGGCTAAGTTTTGTTCAGTTAGGCTAGGAAGTAAGAAAATATCTAGGATTTAGAGAGCTCTAGACACCACGTTAAGAGGAATGGATAGAGAAGGTATTATTATAAAGCTATGCTCAATAATGAGCTAAGCATATGCATTTATAATAAACATGTGTACAAGAGATAGAGTTCTAATATGACTCCAATAGGTGTAGACTTATCATTTATCCTAACCTTCTTAGGCTTATCACTTACCCTACATTGTCTTTGTTAGCCTTGCGGCTATATATTCTATTTTGATTTGACAAACTACAAATATTTCAATTTCAATTTTATTATTTAACAATTTACTTTGATGTTTTGTTGTTACCTTTTTTTGCAGGATTATGGATCAAAGTTCATGATTCAAAAGATCAACATTTAGAATTACGATTTATTTTATTTTTAGATCTTTTGTAAATGAATCTTAAAGTAATTTTGATTTAGATAGTTCTTTTAAAATGATAATGAAGAAAAACATGAATTAAGCACTTGAAGAAAGTTTCAAAATCAAATTTTATAAAAATGATTTTTCACTCCTTGAATTGATTCAATAATTAATTTCAGATTTAAAGTTGTGTGAAAATGTATTTGATTTGATTCATTAATCGATTCATACGTAAAAATTTTCAAAAATATTTTTTATTGAAAGTTAGGATTTTGATCTAAAATCGATTCACCAATCAATTCACAAACTGATTTTAAAACTCTTTGAATTAATTCACAAATTGATTCATTAATGAAAAATAGTTGTAACTACTTTAAATCGATTCCAGAATTGATTCACTAACTAGAAGTTAGTTATTTTATTAGAGTAGGTTACAGCAGTTATAAATATCGTAACTACCTTTGATTTTCTCATCCTTTACACATTATTCTATCTTTCTCAAGTGTGAAATTCCCACTAAGATTGAGCTTTACAAGATTTCTATCTTCTTCAAATTCTTTCTCAATTTCTAAAGGTTTTGAATCTAAATCACTATAGATTCATCTTAGATAATTTGAGAATTTTCTCTCAAATAGTTGGTATTGTATTACTTACCTTTATTTTGTTTTTCTTTTTAATTTCTAGGTATTTAGAAATCTATTTAGGCCTGCAAGAGTCTATTAATTTTTTGCGTATTTGTTTAGGTTTAGAAGAGTCTATGTAAAGTCTTCTTAGTTAGCAAGATTCTTAGAAATTCTTGTGTGTCATTTCTAATTTACTGATAGTTCAGAAGCCTAGTAGTCTTGATGGTTTTTCAATAAAATGACCTTCTGGTTAAGGAAAGATCATCAGTGGATGTAGACTTCATCTGTGATTTTAGGTGAAGTTAAACCACTTTAAAAATTGTGGCTCACTATATCTTTCTTTACTACCTTACATAATTTTTTGATTTTTCTGCATTCTGCAACATTATTATTTTTTTGCTATAATAATCTAATTTTGAATAATATTCAAATACTATAGTTGAATTATAAAATAACATTCTTGCTAAGATCACAAAAGGAATTCAATTTAATTTTACAAAGGAGATCAATTCAATATTAAAACAAGAGTATAAAATTTACCTAAAGGAATAAGGACAAGATCCCAAGTTTTAAATAGAAACTCTAAATTATGGGACCTGATAATTGTATTAGAGCTTAGGCTCTTAATACTTCTTTTCTTGTTTAAGATATGGATTCCAGTTTAAATGTTTTTGCTGATTGTTCATCTCTGAATCACCCATCTGCATTTGATTCTAAGAATTTTGATTTCTAAAATTCAAGATTAAGACTTTCATAGAAGCCTTAAATGAAGATATGCTTGAGATTCATGAATCTAGTTATGACTACCCTAAAATTACTATTAATGGAGTTCTTAAACCTAAGTCTAAGTTGTTATGGATAGAGGAAGAAGAAAGGATATATATTCTTGCCTCAAAGGTAAAATGGATTATTGTGAGTTCATTGTTTGTGGATGAATTTCCAAGAATTTCAAAGTGTAGGATAATGAAAAGCATTCTAGATGCCCTAGAAACCACCTATGGCTACAAACTTGAAGCTTATGACAGACAAGAAGAACAACACTATCTCTTCACAAAGCATGGAACTATGAAGGCAAAAATCTCCTACATTTTATTACAACTCATATATGAGTGACTCAAATGAATTCTTCTATGAATCTTCTAATGATCTTGATAGTTCTGATAATGAGTCTTATATGGATGCTACTGATCTTTGTGTGAAAATGCATGATGCACTGCTTAAGACTCAAGAAGAATTAAAGAGAGTCAATAAAGAGTCAAAGCAATTAAAAATCAGGAATGAGGGTCTATTAAAAAGAATTGAGGAAACTAAAAAAGAAAATGTTGATTTAAGCCTCCTAGCAGAGAAATTAGTCAATGAAAATAAACCATGTGGACAATGTGAGACTTACAAGTTTGAGATAGAAAAATTGAGCAAAAGTTTGTGAAGTTTTTTTTACAACAATGCTAGATTAAGCAATATAGGAAGAAAAGGTCATATAGAAGCTTTAGACAAATTACTTGCTTTTATTGTAATTACAAGGGTCACCATATTAGATACTATCCATTTAAAAATGGGACATATGAGTTAAGACCCAATGAAAAGCTTGTCTAGTTGCCTAACTAGTTGCCTAAAGTTTATTTGTCAAATTTAAATGCTACTACTGTGAGATTCAACTAAAATACTACTATTGATACTAACAATTTTAGGCCTAAAGGTTATTGTGTACCAGCCAGAAAAAGTGACTTTAGTTTTACAAGTTTGTGCGAGAGAAAAGAAAGTAACTTAGGATGAAAAACAGAAGTTGCACTCACCACTAGACAAATCATGATACCCCCAATCTTAGTAAATTCCTTTTGTAATTTCTTACTTTGATTTTTTTTTATTCGTACATTGCATGTACTAACTTAAGCATCAGAGATATTGCTAAGTCTATTTTTGCAAGTTATAAAGTGAACTTGGATTTTAAAGAGATTTAAGCAATAAAATCGACTAAAAAACATATAAGAAAACATTTAAAAGATAAAAATAGTATTAAAAATAAAATTCAAGACACCTAAATCAATTCAGTAATCGATTTGATTTTACTAGGTTTTTTAAAAGTTTCTGAACCGATTTATAAACCGATTCAAAATGATGTTTTATCATATGAATGGATTCATGAACTGATTCAATGGATTTTTCAATCTTTTGGGATGTTTTAAAAATTTTACAAAATTTTTTAAGCTCATTTGAATCAATTCCCAAATTAATTGATAAGTTTGAATTTTTACTATCTAAATTGATTATCAAATCGATTATCTTAAATATTCATAAACAAACCAATTCAAAACCTCAAAAAATTGTCATATGAATTGATTCATTATTAAAAAAATTTCTTTGAATCGATTTACGAATCAAAAGTTTATAACTATATATACTTGAATTGATGTTGAACTCATTTCACAATAACCTAGCCATAGAACTCCTGACTTTTCTCTCAGACATGTGTCACACCTTTCTTTCAAATACTCCCAAAATCGTCAAATCTAAATTGATTTTACCAAATTTCCTTTGCAAAAACACTAAAAACCCCCCCTTACAATCAACTTTAACCTTTCAATTTCTTCAGAAACACCCGAAATCCAAGAAAAATCCCAAATCTCCTCATCAAAACCCTAGGTACTAAAATCCTTAGATTTTTACAAAAATCTTCAAATGGCTAAGAGAATCAAGCTCACCGTAAAATGCAAGGATGAATCCCCAGTGAAAACTTCTCAACAAGAAGAAAGAAGCCATGTTCAACTCACCTTCAGAGTATGCCTCTTACTTAGCTTTTGAAAATA
Source organism: Saraca asoca (assembly GCA_026873985.1). Taxonomy (NCBI): domain Eukaryota; kingdom Viridiplantae; phylum Streptophyta; class Magnoliopsida; order Fabales; family Fabaceae; genus Saraca; species Saraca asoca. The sequence goes on along the minus strand of JANHAO010015275.1, from coordinate 1,798 downwards.
GGAAGGTTGAGCCTGTAAAATGCTTTAGTGAACAATTGTTTAGGACAACTCACCCGTCACAATAGCTAGAAAAATAAAAGTTAGAGAAATTCATGACATTTAAAGCTACTACATATCCTAGGTTTATTAGATTGTTCTATGCCAACCTAGCTGATACTGAAGGAAAATTATCATGTTATGTGTTGCATAAATATATGGTTGTAGATGCTGATGTGTTAGCTTCTGAATTTGGTATTTATAACACTGCATCTAAGCTTGTTATAGAATCATTTCTCGAATACAGCAAGGAATTGGCTATAAGGATCTTGTTTACCTTTTCCACCCTTAGAGATGGAAGTAGAAAACTGCTCATTACTGGTCTATCCCTTGAGGACATGATTCTACACTATGCTTTATGCAAAGTAATCATGCCCAGACATACTAATTTTACTCAAATGGTTAATGATGAACTATTTTCTATCATATGGCATGATCTTGACACCAATCTTTATCAAATTCAAAATAAAAGTTTCAAATGAAATTTTAACAACTCCACTCAATGCAACCACAATGATTACTGCTACATATTTTCATAAAATGCAACCTGAAGAGGACAAACATGGGAAATAAGTTAAGAACAAATCCAAGACCAGCCAACCTACACTTATAGAAAGACCTAGTTCAACTGCACTTTCATCTGAATTAGAAGCCAAAATCATTGAAGTTATAGAAAGGATGCAAAAACACATGACTAAGCAAATGAACATACAAGCTAACAACTATGAAACCCTAACTGATGTAATGGAAGAAAAATTTGCAACTTTGGAAATTGAAAGCCTTAAAAGAGATAAAGAGGTAAAGGAAAGGCTGAAGTCATTTGAGATTCAAGTTCAACAGATCTTCCAGAGGTTGTAGTAATAGGAAAAAGAAGTAGAGGTTGCTAGATTGGATTCACCTTTGGCTCATTAGTTTGTATGTTGTTTGTTTGCTTCTGATATTTTACATGTTACCGTGTAGTCCTAGTTTCCCCTCTTTCACTTTTTTATTTGATTATTTACCCAGATTTTGTTGATGGTACTATATTTTGATGTTATTATTATATTTGATACTTTGATGTTTGGTGTGATGAATTTTGAATATTTGATCATATTTTGGATATTCTGGATATTTCTTACTATTTTTAATATTTTGAGATGATTTTGTGTTTAATATTTAGATACTTGATGTTATGTTTAAAATATCCACAAATGCACGGCGTAGTTATAACTAGTACCGACAAATATGGGTCAATCCCATAGGGAAGCTATTTTAATTACCAAAATTTTTACAATGCAACTATCCAAATTTATTTAAGAAAAGAGCAAGTAATAGAGAATAGAAAAGAGATAAAGTAGAATATTAAAGAAAGAAAATAAATAGAATAGTAATTAAAAGTAGGTATCAAATGCAAAAAGGCCTAGGATTAGGAACTTACCTCACCTATGATTCTTTACAAATATTATAGAATTTCCTTATTTTAATTATTTAGTCAATTAGGGCTGGTTTGGCCTTCATTAACTACTAGCCTCTTTCAACGTCTAACAATCATACCTAATTTAATCTAATACCTATTTTCATGGATTAAATTAAACTTAGGCCCATTAAGTTCTATGCTAACCAGTTGGATCCTAAGAGATTCCCATCTACTTTCATGACTAAGATTCTCCTATTTGATTATTAGGATTCTGGTAATATTTTTCACCTTTCGGTTCCTCAATTATCTACCTAAGATTAGATAATAAGTTGATCAGGCAAATTATCTTTATTCAGGCATAATAAT
>JANHAO010015274.1:0-14907 GCA_026873985.1 Saraca asoca | reverse complement strand
GAAAAAAAATCATGGAAAATTATGATTGACAATTGCTTAATAATGTAGGTCAAAGTAAATTAAACAACCCAATAATTTGTTATATATATAATAGGCTTGAACATATTACCTATAGGGAAGGTTCATTTGTATTGGATTAATTAGTACTGCTAAAACTATTTCGTTGCTCATCTTGACCTGATGGGCACAACAATAGTCCACTTTGATTGCCATACTCATAAATGGCAACATTAGTAACATTTTTAATAGTACTGGTGGTAGCTCCAAAATCTGGCAAAAATTAAGTGAAAAAAATAACAAATCCACAATATTAATTGATAACAACTTCAACCTAAATATGTAGGTAAAGTCATAAAAATTTTGATCCAAAATAAATAAATTGATCTAGAATCTTTTACAATGTATACTATATCCAAGGAAAGTCACAAAAATTCTGTGAAATCAAAATGAGCTCTAGTTCACAGGTCTTAGCTAGCTCTCAGCTCTTAGCTCTAAAGATGAGCTCCAACTCACAAGTCTTAGCTAACTCTCAGCTCCCAGCTCTAAAGATGAGCTCTAACTCACAGGTCTCAGCTAGCTCCCAGCTCTCAGCTCTAAAGATAAGCTTTAGCTCATAGGTCTTAGCTAGCTCCCAACTCTCAGCTCTAAATATGAGCTCTAGCTCATAAGTCTCACCTAGCTCGCAGCTTTTAGATCTAGCTTTCAACTTTCAACTTTAAAGATGAGCTCTAGCTCGCAGTTCTCAAATTTAGCTCTCAGCTCTCGGCTTTAAAAATGAGATCTAGCTCGTAAGTCTCAGCTAGCTCGTAACTCTCAGCTCTAAAGATGAGCTCTAGCTTGTAGGTCTCAGTTAGTTAGTAGCTCTTAGATCTAGCTCTCAACTTTTAACTCTAAAGATAAGCTCTAGCGCGCAGGTTTTAGTTAACTCGCAGCTTTCAAATCTAACTCTTAGATCTCTCAACATACGATGGATTTTCAGATGACCAATCCTTTGGTTAAGTGTCGTGTTTTTCTAGCTACTCTAGATGACATACCACGAACATGGTTCAAGAATCTCAAAGCTCGTAGTATTGACAATTGGGAAGAATGCCAAAGAAGATTTATTAATTAGTACAAGGCACTAAGGAGGTAGTTCGCACCACCTTGCCACCTCGCATGCGACCTACTAATTTGGTACTATATGCAACCTACTCATTGCCAACTGATGGTTCATTACCAGCTGAGGCACATCGATGCTCAATTCATTGCCAATTAATAGCTCATTGCCAGTTGAGGCACCAAGGCACTCAAATCCTTCTCCAGCTGATGGCTCACAGCCAACTGGGGCACATCAATGCTCAAAAGAATGTCCATGCAAACTATTGGTCATTCGACCTAATAAGTGTACATTGCTGAAAGCTAAAAGGCATTAGTGAGACTGATTTGTCATTCAACCTAATTAATTGAACTATGATATCATCATTCAATACGATGCGTAATAATACCAAAATTCATTAAAGTCCTTAACGAGGAGAATGTCCACAGAAAGGTTCGAGATACAAAAACCTACGACTACCATAGCCTATAGGAGAGACTGGCCCCCAAAATCTATGCCTTGGATAGGAGGGTCCCCATGCGAAGCAAGCTAATCACCAGTAATTTGATCATCAACAGTCTCTATGGCCTGCGAATTACCCTCTATCAAGTTCTGAGTCGAAGAAGCTCCACTTACCAGCTGCGAACCCCCATCGAGAGAAGCTGCTCTTGTGTCCTCCTCAAAGCCTTTGATGAATTCAAGAACATTCCCACCAAAAAAGGAAAAATCCATCTTTGGATACTCCTCCCATAAGGCGAATAAAAAATCAATGGTGGCCTTAAATGTCGCATTCTCTTCAACTTTCGTAATCAGCATGACAGTCTCTGCCTTAACCCAAGCAGCCTTCTCTTTTGCCAATATAGCTGCATTCCTGGCCTGAGTGACCTCATTCCTAGCCGTTTCATATTTTCTTTTGGAAGCCTCAGCTCACTACATTGTCACATCCAGTTTGCCCTTCACCATTGTTAGCTCGTCAATAACTTTATGAAGGCTAGATGTCATAGACTAATGATTTGCCACCTCATGAGACAAAACTTCCTTGGCCCTCTTCCTAGCGACTTCAACGTCTCTAACTTTCTTCTTTAGTTCTAACACTTCGGCAGTCGCAGTAGACAGGTTGCCCTCAAGCTTTTTCTTTCTCTCGTCCCAAGCTCGGAGTGCACTCTTTTCCTTTATTATTGACAGTAAGCTCTAAAAAATGAATGATGAAATGAACAAGTCAGATTATGACCTATCAATCCTTCCCCTAAAAACTTCTCCGACTCTAACATTTTGACCCGACTACAAGGTCCTAGGATCAGCTTGACATTTTCTCAAAAGAAGTCAAAGTATTCCTCTGTCTTCGGCCCAAGATTGGAAGGTTGCCTCTCAGCCTCAACCTCGGGTATCGCTTCTGAAGCGACAACAACCTTCTTTTGCTTGCCTAATCTTTGTTTTTTGGCAGAAGGATTAGATAGGGATGCGACCTCCCCAACCCTCTCAATCACCTCAATATGTGAAGTAGGAACAAGCGTTTGAGAAGGTGTTAAGGTTGGAGGAGATGAACCTACAACAGTAAGGGCCGACGAGGTAGCAGCAGTAGCAACAAACCGGGTAGAACGAGAGGACCGTGGTGATTAGAGGTTGAGCTTCAACATATTTTCATACTCTCCAAAATTTTCCAGACCAACCTCTTTAGTTTCGCGAGCTCCGATATCTCTAGAAAGCTCAATGTTAAAAATCTGGAGCAAGCTTATGTGAACACAAAAGGTCCTTATCGAATATAACATCATTCTTCAGGTCGTTTGAAGTAGCAAACTGATCCAGCACCTCGATCTCCCCAGCCCCTAATGAAGGTTTCTCCTTCCCAACTCCGTCTATGAAATAAAACAAAATGTTAAAAGTCAAAGAATAAAACAGATTAATATAAGCTTGTATGTCTTCAGCTTGCTTACTAGGAGTAAGGATGAAACCAAAACTATGAAGATCGCATGAGATGGACATGAAACATAAAACCAATGGGTTTTGTAAAGCCCCACATTGGACTTGGCCTTAGCATTTCCTTGCGACAAGATCTTTTTGTACTCGATTTGCTAAGCTGACAGATAAAAAATCCCATCACTCTAATCCACTCCTAATGCTAAAAAGATGGTAGAGAACTCTTACTGAAGAAGGAGGGAGACCATTTCTGAGATACAAGAGGGCGAGAGAGGCGAGTTGAGAATATGAGTTCAATGTGAACTAGAAAGGGGAAATATGCAGTTTATTCAATAATTCCACGAGATAAGGGTGGACTGGGAACCTAAGCCCAACAATGAGATGTTGAGAGCTAATGGCAATGAATCTTTTAGGAGCATGAGCTGTGTGATCATTGGGAGAAGGCATCAAAATACAACAACCTCTTGGAAAGCGGAACATTTTGACTATACTCCTAAGATCATCAGCCTTAATAACCGAAGGATGGTGCGTACACATCGAATAATCCGAGGACTTTTGGCTTTCAGCGACCTGCTAACCCTCAGAAAGATCAGGGCAAGCAACGACCCTCTCGACGACCTCACCACTCCCAGAGGTTACTTTGTTTGTAAAGCGCATTAGCTATCCGCTTCGGGCTGGGGATTCAGAATCCTCGTCACTTCCTACTCATTGACCATGACATTTATGACCAACCATCTACACAAAAGCAGGAACAATCAAGTCGCTAAAAGTAGACCTTACCTAAAAGTTAAAGAAAAGAAGGTTTCCTATACAAGAGGCCACACATGTCTCGGATCACCACATCTAAGACTCATACTATTGAAAACATGGGGGGCTTGACCAACGAACCTATCAGGTCACAAAAACCCAGGAGACAGAAAAAGGCTAAACTCAATAACTTATAGGCACTTTATCAGGCAAACAATACGACGACTTCACAAACAATAAACACATTAAAAACCCAAAGGGAAAATTTTCGTAATAACTAATGAACACACATTATCAGATATCGAAAATTCATAAAGCAAAGCACTTATAAAAAGCAGAAATCGAAAACCAGGGTTGTACTTAGAAAACTTATTGAATCAGTAGAATGAGACGAGTTCCAAGAAGAGAATCCAGAAAAAGATGAGTACGATTAATCCAACCAAACTTGAAGGTTGTTGTTGCAGAAGCAGAAAGGATGGAAAATATCGATGACTGGGTGAAAGCTTCAAAACAAGAAAAAACTGAAGCATAGAATTTTAAAAGCAACTAATGAGCGGGAATGAAGGGTTTTTCTCACCTTATAAGAAGACCCGCCGCACCATTAGATCAGGGGAGTGAACAACCATCCTTGGTCTAACTGTCCAATGAAAAATAGGGCTCTGTCGCTACTGCATTGACAATTACGGAAAGTTACGCACATTTAATATGGTAATGATGGTACGGGCAGACAAAATGACATAATAGAAACTGATCACGACCTCTAACTTTTACCAGTAAACTTTAGCTCCTAGTCCGCAGATCGCACTAAGAACTGGAGACTAGTATTGTGGATAATTTTCGATACCGCTCAAACAAACTGGTAAAAGCCCAATAGACAAACTTAACTAACAAAGGCCCAACTCATTTGGTTTGAGGCCACCGAACCAAGATACCAGGTCACTAAGTATGAGTCAACATCGTTGGTCAACTCGAGTAAAAGCAGCAACCTCAGGTCGTGAAAGCAAGGCTCAGCTCACAGCTCGTGGGAAAAGTCCTCAACCATTGAGAAACTCCGTCCAGTCCCCTAATGACAGGAATCTGTTATAACTGCCTATCCTGACTTACTAAGTAATCTTAATCAAGTTATAAAAATTATCTGTGATAGATTTTCATTTAAACTGTAACCCCCCCCCCCCCCCCCCAATTATTATAAAAAAGGGGCTGAAATCATTGTATAGGACATATATACGATCATCAGATACAATACATTCGGTAAAGAGTAATAAAAGGCGCAGACGTAAAGGTCAAATTGACTTTAAGCGAATTACATTAAAAACTTCTGATGTCTCCCTATTCTTTCTCTCTCTCTCTTTCTCTCTTTTCACACTTATTCTATAATTTTAGAATTTAAAACTTAAATTGACTAGATTTTATCATCAGCAATCACATATTTCATGAAATCATTATAAAATTCATGCATATCATGGACTCAAAATTAGTTAATTATAAAATCTTTGTTAAAAAAATTTATTTATACTTTTAAAATTTATAATCATATTAACATCACTTTTTTTTTCTCGTCTTAGATACCCTTATTCCAATAATAACAAAAACTCCTCTTATTCTTTTTTTTCATTGTCCTTTTAGTTATTTAATACCAAAAAATGATTTTTTTTATGCATCATTCAAATACAAATTTATTATGTATGATCAATTATTAAACATAAAATGGATTCTATATAATCAATTTTTTATATCCAGTTATTTTCATGGCTATATCAAATAAACTCAATAACACCCATCCCTCCTCTCTTGCCCGCTTTTTCTCAAACTCCCGTAGGGACATAACAAAAGTCAGTGGAGTCAATGCGAAAAATAGACATGAGAATCAGAAAACAGAACATCCATTTTGAATCATTCTCCTTCAAATTCACAAGATATAATTGAAGTAAACCAAACTGAATCAAATGTCAGAATCTTAGATTAAATAACGTTATGGTATATAGTTGGGTATACAAAATTCCCAAGGAGCAAATGGCAACCAAAGAAATAAAGGATGTAAACGTTCAGACGCTACTCATCTGAAGAAGCACTGCCATGAAAGTCTACGAGCTTTTGGATGCCCTGGGAGCCAACTGTGTCTCAGGCTGCATTACCAACAAATCCATCAGTTTATGGTATTAAACTTATAAATAGTAAGATTTCTAAACACAAGCACAACTCAGTAAAGATATAACAGTGGTCACAATCCAACTTAAGATAATTGTTGATTATCATAGAATAACACTTGTTTTTCCTTCCAGGTGCCACCATCAGAAATTAACTACTACAATCAACAGCTCAAGACCATGCATTCACAGAAAAAGGGATGCATCAGCACGCCATTCATTGCATGTAGGCAAATCCAGTTTTAAATAAAAATTCTGCAGTATAAGGTAAATTGTAAGTTGCTAAATATGTCCTTTCATCTGCTATGTAATAATTAAAAAATGACCCCATATCGCAGGTTCTCAATTAGGCCTGACTAATCCACCACATTCAATGTGTAAATTTAAATTTGAACACAAGGTCACATGGAAATTCTCCATGAAATAAAAGAAGCATAAGGATTACTGACAAACATATTTCAGGAAGACAGGCATTTTTTTATAATTTTTCCCTTTAGGGGTCCCTGGTAAGTTACAAAAGTCTACTTCTGGCATAGTGTGGTAATAAAAACAATCACAAATTTTTTTATTCTGTCATAAGACTGAAACATCAAAAAACTGCCATTCCAAACTTGCATGGGTCATTATGTCATTGTAGAGGCATATTTGAAGATTTGCCGTTGCACATATATGAAGGCTTTTTGTCATCTAAATTTGTTCATATAAAATGAAAAACTCCAATTATGAGTGAGTAGAATAAAAATAAATACCTCCTTTTTGACTGACTCCTCCTTTTCTGATAAGATCAACTCAATGTGGCAAGGTGATGACATGTATGCTGAAATAAGAATATAAGAGCAATATTAATAAATGCTAAGAATCAGATAACTCCTACACCCTCATCCTCCCCCTTCCATCTTCGACAGAAAAAACGGAAAAAAAGAGGACTCACGATTGATTCTCCCATGAGCACGGTATGTACGGCGCCTTTGCTTCTGAGCTTGGTTCACTTGGATATGGGAAATGTATAGTGCATCCACATCAAGACCTTTAACCTGCATTGTAGTTCAGTCAGAATGTTTTCAATATGGATATATTGACATTAAGTAACCAATATGCAATTTTAGCAAGAATTTAACAAACCTCCGCATTACTCTCAGCATTTTTCAGCAAATCAAGGATAAACTTAGCTGATTTAACAGGCCAGCGTCCTTGACCATTTGAATGACGGTTTTTTGCTTGAGCAGTGCGACCAACTCCACCACAAAACCGTCGAAAGGGAATTGCTTGTTTGTGGGCAAGAACATCTTCCAGATACCTTTTAGCCTTTGCCAAAGGCAACTTCCTGATTGAAAAGGCTGTCTCTCTTGTGTTCTACAGATTTGATATATCCGTCAGAACTTAAAAAGGTTGGAACTGACTAAAACAAGAATAACATGAAGGTTGAGTCATTTTCCCAGTTCAACATTCATTTCCCTTTCCTTTGTAAAATAAATGGGATATTTAAACATCATACACAACACAAGGGCAACATAAAATGTTCCCTGAGAAAACAGGATGCCAGACAAGCAAATTTGTATTTTTAGTTGTTTTGCATAGAGAAAACTTTTATCGAATATTAGATTCCATAATGTTGTACTATTGTTTATTTCATCAACCTACTTACAAGAGCACTGACATACATTTATCCTACAGTGATGCAAACCATATCCCCCATCTTTTCTAATTTCCAAAACAAAGAAAAATAAAATAAAACAGTATCCTATTATTACCTCAATCAAAGTAGGAAGATTTCAGTTGTTTAACACATTTAAGCATAGAGTAATATTAGGACTATTTCATTTAAATTAGAACATACCTTAAAGTGAACCCTCAGATCTGAACCCCGGGCTTTGCAAGCTGTGTCAGTGTCACAATGTATTCAGATTCAACAATTGTTCTAGTGGCATGAATCTCAATCGGATTCAGCGTCACAAAATTATATGCAGCACACCCAAATTTCAACAAGATTATATATCATTAGAACCACAGATCCCAAACCACTAGACGATCACATCCAAAGTGCACACTCTTTCTTTCGTCCATGCAATAATCAGATTCAACAATTATTCCAGTAGCTTGTACACCATGGAAATTTACAGAGTTGCATATGCAGGAAATTTCAACAAAATAATAATCCATCGTAATAATTATAAATCCCAAACCGGTAGATTACATCCAAAGCGCAAACTTTCCTCAATTATACAATATTGGTTCGCACACAAAAGCTAAAGGAATTCTTAATAAAATTGAAACACTTACACTTTGTGGGGTTATCAGGCTCTCTTGAGTATTTCACCTGAAATACAAAATTGAATTAGTAATAACAATCAAATGCAATAACCACATAAGCATAAAACGGGTGATAAAGAGATATGGCATGATGGAGGTCGAAGATGAAGGTACCATTTTCGCAGCTCAGTAGAGAGTTTCCGGATCGACAAGGTTTAACTCAGCAGACTGAATCAAACGAGGAAAAGCGGCAGCCTAGGGTTTAACAATTACAATAAAAGTGGGCTGGACCTTTCAGCTGGACTTTTTGTTGAATTTCTTGGAACCAAGCCCAAAAAAGAGTGTTAATATACCCCTGAAGTTTTTCTAAAAATATTTTGTTTACCAAAAATATTATTAACTTGATTCTTAAAATTGTAATTATGTCAATTGATTCTTATTTTTTTATATTCAACATTAATTCTTAAGGTAGGTGAGTGTTTATTTATTTTTTATATTCAGAAAAAATGGATCTATATTTATTAAAATAAAAGAAGATTGAGTTAGAAGATTAAGCCTCAACTACGTGAATATAATTTCCTCTGCCTATTTATTGAGTTAGAAGATTGACAAAATTGTCATACTCTCTTGAAGAGAAATTGTATAGATATCTGGGTTCCGTTTGCTGCAGCCAATAGATAATAGTCTAAAGGGTATGGAATGTAGGGGAGGTTTGGTGAGTTTTGGAAATTGGAGATGGGGTTTGTATTAACCAAAATTCCAGGAGAGAAGTGCAAATTATCCTCTGAAATTTATATAGCTGATAAAGGGCAAAGTAGCTAAGTGAAAGAATATCTTCTTAAAAGTAAACTAAAAATTGAAAAAGTTAGTTTTCAATATTTTCATCCTTTTATTTTTATTTTTTATTCTTGAAATATTGTATTATTAAGTCATTAAATGTGGTCAAATTGATAAATTTGGTTAATATACTAGAGATATTAAATTTGAATCTTCTCCGTTGTTAGTGTTTAAAAAAAAAAAAAAAAAACCTAGATTATTGTTGCAGGTACTTCCATACCAAGCCTAGTGTTGATGGGAAAAACTCTTCACAGAGATATCATTTCTATTAGCTGTAATAAAAGGAGGCAGAGGCCACCAAATAATTTGTCGTCCTATTGCAACGATACCGTTTCATTCTATTGACTACCACCATCTAATTCACCAACAGTAAGCTCCCACTGAGTCATAGGCCACGTAAGTAAAGGAAACAACCTCCCTTCACATCTATGGTACCAAAAATACTTATACAGTCCTCTCACATTTGTTTTTTATTACAATTTTTAATATTTTAAAAATTAAAAATTATAATTTCTAATATATATAAATTTTACAAAACTGACTACAATTTGTGTTCTTATTGAGTGAAAATAAAGATATATATTATAATCAAAATATATAACTAGTTTTCCTTCAATTTGGAATAGATGTAGAGTGGTGCTATTAGAATAGTTTGTCATTCATATTAACTAGTTTATTAACTTTCATAATTTTAAAAAATTAGTTTATAACATATAAAATATGTAACTCAAGAGAAAAATATCTTGAATAGAATGTTCAAAAACTTTTTTAGCAACTTGCAATAAAAAATTGTTATACGTCAAGATATATATATATATATAACAACACCAGCCACTTATATTCATAAGAACAATTGAATGATGTTAGTTTCATATTTTTTGGATCACTTTTACACCTACACACAGATCCATACCACACACAAATTGGGAGCCTCACAAATTTTGTGGAAGTATGACTCAATATAATTGTTTATATGTATTTATTTATTTATTTATTTTTTGCATATTCAAATATGATCAAATGTAAGATACTCATATAATTTAATTATTTAGTCATATATTTATTGATCACATTTTTTCTTCACAAGATATAAATGATGACATTTAAACAAATTCGTAGCTAAAAGCTACAATATTAAATTTTGAACATAATTATTTTGGAATTGAAAAAAAAAACAAAAGATGGAAAATAATTTTTCTTTTATATTTTTATGTTTACTTTATTACCCATCTTGTTTCAAAAGCAATTTTAGGCTCCCATTGAAATAATATTCATAACTCTCATTGGCTATTATTATTGCCTAGATTCAAATTAATAATATAAGAGAGAAAACCAATCTACTTACCATTAAATAATTAGTTAGGCATTGCATTAATCCTATAATTTAAAGTCATAAAATATATTCATCATTAAATATATATCTAATATATTCTATGTCAACTCTTTGATTTATTACCTTTACCTTTGTAGACAAGGAAAAAATAAATAATAGATAAATTAAAATTAATTAAAGGAAATTAATGTTCGTTTGGGCTTACATGAAGTACATGATCCAAGTCCTTACATGTGCCTTTTAGAAACATGGTCCAAATTCCATGTAATACTGATCAACCTGTTTAAAGGTTTTGGATTACTATTTGACCCATGAAGCATCCCCTAGAGTCTATACATAGACTATGGCTTCACAAATGAAAGGCATAAGGAAAGATAAGAGATAAAAACCTTTGTAAGTAAATAGAGAAAACTCTTAATTACTTTCTCACATGTTAATCTTTATATCTATTAACCTTTTTAAGAACAGGAGACATAAAAATTTGTAAGCAATGAGAAAAAACCTTTTAAGTGTTTTCCCACATAGGAGTCTTCAAATTTCTGAGAAGTCTTCAAATCATCAAAAAGTCCCATGCAGACTTGAGGGGACAATTCCAAAATTTTCATTGAAGTAAGAGATCAAGGATAAAGGCACCCTTCTTCATCAAATCGGGAAGAAAACTCAAGTTTAAGTGGAAGGAGAAGATCAAGCCCAAAGGCTTTCGCCTTTAATGAAATCAACAAGTTAACTAGAGGAGTATAAGAGAGAAAGAGAGAGAGAATTCCTACAAATTGACAAATTACAAATTGTAATTTGTTATCATATATTTCTGTAGTTTAATACGCAAAATTTGTGTATATGACCTTGTATGAAAATATTTATGTATCTCATAGAAACTAAAGATAGGTAATAGAAATCAACTTTGTATATGCTTAGCAATTTCTTGAAAGTAAATTTGAATTTATATTAATTATCTATTTGTGAAATCATCTTGAAAACTAAACAAAACTATACTACACATAAAAAAAATAAAAAATAGATAATTGATGTAGCAAGAAAATTTTGTATTATTCTAAATAAAAAGAATGCTTTCAATTTATAAAAAATTTTAATTATTTTAAATTATCTTTACAAAAATATTTTTAGTTAATCATTACACAAAAACCTTGACTATTACTCTCACTAATCTAGTTATATTGATATTTCTTTAAGAGATTGAATATCATTCATCATATTCTTTAAGGAAGACCTCCAATGATACATTTTAACCAAATAGATATAAACTTCTTCATGAAAGAGTCCTTAAGTAAATGACTATTGCATTAAATCTCAAATCATAGAACTATTGTATATAAGTACAATAAAGGGAAAAAAAATAAAGAACTTTGATAGAGACAAATATAACTACACAATTAAAAAAAAAAGCCAATTTTAGAAGAGACTAACAAACTATTGTGCTAAAAGAGCATGTTAATAGATCAAGTAAACAAAATTTACTTTTTTTAACAAACAAACCAACATGAAAAAAATTAATAGTTAAGAGTGCTGTTGAATTTAAAAATTATGACTTCATAACAAGAAACATGCTTAGCCACTAAAGTCATAAGACAAACAACCATCCCTTAACATTAAACACCATCAAATAAAAAGTCACAACTATATAATTAACTGCTATTTCCAAATAGAATATATCTAAAATAAAAATAAACTTTAAATTATTTGATTGATTAATATATATATATATATATCTCTAAAATAACTGCTACAGTGTATAGTACAAATTTAACTATTTCCTACAGTGAAAGTGTTGATAGGAATCTCATTATTTTGTTCGGGACAACATCTTTCTTTTTCTTTGAAAAGTTGTCTAGCCAAAAGTTAATTTGTCTTCTTCTGCTAACAATTAATTTGCTTTCATTTGGTTGAAGTTTCATCTAAATTTGAATCTTTATTACATTTGAATTTCATTTAGACTTCATTTTCGCTTAATTTGATAGGCCAAAACAGTTGTCTTCATTTGACTGTGCATAGTCTTCTGGTTAATCACTTGAACTAGACGAGTAAGACTTTGTAGCTTTTCCTTTAAGTTGAAGGAGAATTTCTTGCAATTTTTCTACGTAATTCTCTTCAATTGAAATTGTAGTAAGAGCAGCAGAAATGTTGGATTTGTCCTGAAGAAACTAGCTTGAACCAACCTTTATATTTTTGTGGTAGTGAAGAAGTTTCTCGAACCACTCCATTATTTCAAATTTGTGAGCTTTGTGAGCTTAGTCATAGGAAGCCCACCATTTGATAGATCAAACTCTTTGAAGAATTGGAAGTTTTAAAAACTAGTATTCCTTGTTATACTGGTATTCCATAATTATATCCAAGGTAAACCCTTTTTTTTTTAATAAAATTAGAGTAGAATGGAAAAATTCCTGTAATTTAAATTATCAAAACAAGATTGGAACATATCCTAACCTTCATTGACTTGATTTGGAAAGATTTATAGAATGGGACCAAAAATATCCCACTAGTTGATGAACCAATTTGCAAATTTATACTTGGTATTTTGATTAAAAAAAAATAACCAAGTATAAGTAAAATTTTTATTTTGAAAATATATGATATCATACCAGGCCTAAATATAGTCCTAGTAAGTATACCTAATTGGATTATAGGCTTTGGAAAACTTTTTGCCTATTAAGGGGTTTTGGCTCCAATCTAAAATTAACAAAATTTTCTTAATTTGAAAAGTTGAATGAGTAATCACATTTGGGCCATCCTTGTTAACATGATGGTTGATCATAACTGAACTTGTGTTAACTAGGATGAGCTTATAAAAATCTTTATTTTTTCAAGTTGAAGATGGCAAATAATGCCAATTTTTTGAAAAGATTTTTGATATGGCAATCTTGGGATTTTCATGCCATATTTTGGGTTCCTTTTGAACAATCTTTTCATATTGGGATTTTAAAAAATATTTGGCTTGGATCTTAATTGGTTGAGGATCCAATTTGGTAAGAGATCTTGAAGATGAACTAACTTTGGTCATTTGTTTAGATTTTTTAGCTATAATTTAGTTTAATTTGGCTTTGGTGATGAAGTGGGGTTCATCTTCATCATCTTTTTCTTCAGCTATGTTAGCCCAAGATCTTTTGGTTGGCAAGGTTAAAGGAATTTGAGTTGCAAAGGCTTGCAAAGTTTTTATTGGAAAATCCATTTCTAGTGGAGAAAAGGAATTAATTTATTTTGGGGATATTTGAGTGGTTGAGGCAATCTGTTTGCCTTTTTTTTTTTTATTTGGATGTTAGTGGGCCATTTGTTTTAAATAAGAATTTGAAGGTGAACTTTCAACATCTGAAGATAGACTCTTACTTTTATCTCTCTCTTTTCTCGACATTATTTCCCTTTGAGAAATTCATGAGTGAGGAAATCAAGAAGAGAACTTGACGAGCCTTTGATAAATCCAATTTTGAAATCAAAGATAGATAAGATGTCTGGCCATCTTACAAAAAATTTTTTAGATGCTAAATTTTTAACATATTTTTAAAGAACATCTTTGATAGATTGACAATCTACATGGATAGTGAATTTTTAATTTAATAAATCACTTTAAAATTTTTGAATACATAGAATAATTGATAAAATTTCTTTTTTGATGGTTGAATATTTTTGTTAAGTAGGGTTCCAGTGTTTTGAATTAAAAGTAACAACATGTTCATTACCATTTTTGATTTGTTTTAAAATGTCACCATATCTTAAGTCTGATACATCTATTTCTATAATCTTGTATGCATATGGATCATTAAAATGTAGACATGGAAGATATTTGATTTGATGTTTGACTCTTTTAACAATATTTGTATGTAAATTTTTCCATAGAGGAGGAGATTTCTTTAACCTATTATACAAATGTTGAATGACATTTGATAAATTTGGAAAGAAATTTGAGACATAGTTTAAACATCAAAAAAATCTTTGGAGTTAGGTTTTATTAATAATTTGATCTAGAAACATTTTAGTAAATTGAATTGTCCTTTCAATTAGAGTTATAGTTCCTTGAAAGATATAGTGACCAAGACACCAAATTTTTATTTGAAAATGAGAAATTTTTTTCTTTGAAATTGGTAGACCAATTTTCTAGATATTTTTTAAGAAAATATTTAGGTGTTTGAAATGCTGGTCTAGAATTTAGGAGACGACTAAGACATCAGCAATATAAATAATGATAAACTTTGTAAAAGGGTTGTAAATATTATTCATAATCCTTTGAAACTCTGAGCGGGCATTTTTTAAACTAAACAACATTGGGCCTGTTTGGAAGTGTTTTCAGGTGTTTTTATTTTATTGTTTTTGAAAATAATTTTTTAAAAACAGTTTCTAAAAATTGTTTTTCTAGAACTAAAAAATAAAAAACTTGTTTGGATGTAAATTTTGAAAACAAGTGTTTTCTTTATTTTTGAAAATAAAAAAATGTATTTAATATTATTTACAACTTTGTCATTAATGAAAATAGTTATTCTTCTTAATTTTGAAAAAAATTTGAAAACAACTATATACAAAAATAAGTGAAAACACCATTTTTCTGTTTCCTGAAAACTATTTTTTAGTTACACTTTTAGAAAACAGTTTTTGAA
>JANHAO010015273.1:0-14925 GCA_026873985.1 Saraca asoca | reverse complement strand
GTAGGCAATTAGGTTAATTTAAATACTATTATTAGACCTTGAAAGAGGCTAGTAATTAATTTAGGCTAAACCATCCCCAATTAATTAAGTAATCATAATAGAAAAAGATTTAATTAATTATTAAAGATCATAACTATGGTGAAACCTCAATCCTAGACCTTTTAGTATTGAATTTTAATAATTATTTGATTATTGCTATTTTCATTCTATCTCTCTGTTACTTCTATTGTTCTTATTTGATTTAGGCATCTTACATTGCAAATATCTAGTAATTGATAATAAAGATCCATGTGGGACTCGACTCGTATTCGCCAGACTCTACCACAACTATGCCATGTGCTTACGGAATAAAACAAAATATACATCAATCAACCCATGGAACCACATGTTGCATGACCTATGTCCCAGTCAAGGGAGCAGCCCCTGATCTTAAGGTACGGACGAGTCTAATCAACAGTCAAGAGTACGCCTTTCCAGTCGGTTGAGCAACCACCCATCTACAGACCCTGCAAACCTTATTGAGTAGAAGCTAAAATTGTCTATATGAAATAGCTACATGATGTAACTAGTGTACAAATTGGGAAATTATTGTTGTAACTTCCCTTACTTCTATAAATAGAGTTAGCAAATTGTAAGCAGGGGGAGAAGAAGAAAAAAGGAGGGGAAAGGGGAAACTCTGTCAAGATACTAAGATAAAGGCCTGAGGGAAACCTTATGTACTATAGCTTCATTTGAATAGTGAAAACCACTGCCTTAAAGGCAAATATAATCAGCGTGGACGTAGAGGCCAAACTGGCTTTAGCTGAACCATGATAAAAATGCTCCTGGTGTCTATTTTCCTTCTTCTTCACTTCTTTGCCTATCTGTTTACTTATTTGTGGTTCATATTTTAGGTGTTGACTAAGATCTGGGTTCCCTGAACTAGATTTTATCATCAACATTTTGGCACTAGAAGGAGGGCCCTCAAACCTTTGAGTTGTTCTCTTTCTATTCACGGAGATTCACTGAGCAATTGCAATGGTAGAAGGAAGAACAACCAGGAGCATCAACGTTGTTACTAGATAACCAGAAGATTGCATGGAACAACATGAGTTATTTTGAGGGGGCTCAGCCTCCCCTGTAGTCAGTGTATTCACCATCTTAATGACAGACACAATTAGTAATGAGGCACCATCAAACTCGCCTCAGCCTATTGCCCTTGAGGCTGATGGAGTGCAAGCCTAGCATCAGTGTCAAGAAGTGCTTGAAATCACAATGAAGAAAGTGGCTGAAATGATTGAAGTGCTAGCTCAAGCACAAAACCAAGAGGTGCAAAAATAGGCTCAGGTCACAGTACCTAAAGGGGGCCATGAATTAATGTAGCACACCCCTCTTGCTTGCGGGAAGGGTCAGAAACTCAACAAATCTGCATGAGTCAAGGTGGCCAGTAACTCAGAAGCTCGGACAGGCCCAATTAGGGGCATATCCTAAGCTTCTATCCTCGCGATCGAGAAAAAAATAAAAGCTAGCAACCTCCCATCCGGTGGCCTGAAACATGTAACCCGATAGTCGAAGAACTCCTCCGGGGGGTAAGACAACTAGATAGAGAAGGATCTCCCTCACAAATTCAAGATCCCCCGGATCTCATAGTATAATGGGCATAGTAACCCTTATGACCATCTAGACATATTTAACATCTGGATGAACTTCCAAACCGCCAACCCATTGGTCAAATGTTGAGTCTTCCTAGCTACGTTCAAGGATATACCCTGAACTTGGTTTAGGAATCTCTCAACTCGTAGCATTGGCGGTTGGGAGGAGTTCTAAGAAAGATTTGGCAACTAGTACAAAACATTAAAAAGGTAGCTCGTGCCACCTTATCACCTCGCAACAGTCTTCCAGCGAGAGGGTGAATCGCTAAAAGACTATATTGCTCGATTCAAGCACGAAATCAACAACATGGAGAAGCCATCAGATGAGGGTATTTTGACAGCAATCTTTATGGGACTCCATAAGAATGGAAAGCTTTATGAAAGCATCTATAAATTCCTAGTGAAAGATCTTACTAAATTTTATGAGCATGCTACCAAGGAGATTAGGTGGGAGGAGACCTTTGGTTTGAAGGAGATTGATTAGGGAGATATGAGTAACGACTCCAACGACAGCGAGCAAGGAAACCAAGCTAGTGATCTTAGCCTTCAAACTACAAAAAGGGCTAGGGTTGAATGGCCTCAGCATTAGGGTCACTTCACAGCCTATTGTGTCCTTATAGACACTCAAGACAAAATTTTTACAGTTGAAAAAGATAAAAAGGACTTCAGCAAGCCTTTACCCCTTACAGCTCCCAATAGGTTCAAAGGCAATAAGAGCAAGTTCTGTGCCTATCACAATGGCATTGGGCACTATACCTCATAATGCTAGATGCTTAGGGATGCCATAGATGACCTCGTCAAGAGGGGTCGCTTACAAGAGTACGTGGTGGAGCCTTCGAGACTGCAACCCCAGCACCCCAACAAGGCTTTAATTAGGCATAAGTGTTCATAATTGAAACTATTTCTCATTTTTGTAAAAAGATTTAGAAATTAATAAATATACTTTTTGAATCTTAATTCTAACCTTCGCATGAAGTTTTTGTAAGCTTCCATGCAGGGAAGCAAGTTGTCCTGGGAATTGACCAAGTCTAATTATGCATGATCTCACCTGACGATTGATGTACACTTAATCAGGCTCAAGGAGCAATAGTAAGGTCCTGACGATCAAGGTTTGCCCAGTCAAGATCAAGGATATGAAAGTTCTAACCTCACCGACAATCAAGGTATGCCTGGTCGAGTTTGAAGGATAACACTAAAATCTTGATGATTGAGGTCTACCCAGTCAGGATCATGGGGTAGCCAACCCTTGACCTCACCCCGCTATGAGATAGCCACCCGGTTACAAGATAATCACCTGGTTATGAGATAGCCACTCGGTAACAAGATTGCCACCCGATTATAAGATAACCACTCGGCTATGAGATAGCCACTTGGTAACAAGATAGCCTGGTAACAAGATTACCACCTAGCTACAAGATAGCCATCTAGCAGTAGGGTTGCCATTCAGGATAATTACCTGGCTACAAGCAATTGCCTTTACTTTGGCATGAGATCATCAACCTTCTTTATCAGACCACCATTTCAAGAATATGTGTGAATGGCTTCTGAACATCATGAATATCCTAAATTGCCAATTTTCAAACCAAGGCACTTGGTGTTTATCCTAGCATAATCTCCAGCCTAGCATATGATCACCAGCTAATCCAGGTGCCAAAATCACAAAAACGTAACTCTTATGCGTCCTATTACTCGCAGCTTTCATATGGCTTATTGCCCGTAGCTCTCATGCGGCCTATTCAAGTTCTCGCTCTCAATCAAGCTTATGCGCTCGAGCATGTAGTTCTAATTATTTCTAAGCATATGTTGCCTAAGACGAGTTGATGCAGCTAATTGGCCATCCTATATGGTGTGTATCCTTTTTAGTCATGGATGACTGACTTAAATTTATTTATATATACCCTTCTACTATTAATTAAGACTGAATGATCTATTTGATATACATTCATTTCAAATGCTTGTTGAGTTGTGATTTGTAAGAAACTTTTCATAATGATTAGCCAATTTCGTGAAACGTATCCATTGCAACATTCATGGAAAAGTGGAGAAAATAATGTTGTTTAGTATCTTTCGCTACGAGATGAATTTATACAAGGTCCAAAGTGAAGAATGAAGTTAAAAAAAAAATTAACTACTGAGAAGATCAATCTTAAGGAGTTGGGCCTTGGTCAAAAGCTGGCTCAGTACTCAGGGCAGATGAAGTATCCCTTGTCTGATCATTTGGGGGCTCCACGACTAGTAGACTAATCTCTCTGATGATAGCACTCTTAGTGTGAGGTTCTCACCTTGCGGATGCCGCACCACTACTGGAAGATTTGCCTTTAGTAGCCTTCTTCTTAAAGCCTTTAACAGCACTTAAAGCCCCCAGCCCAAAAAAGGAAAAATCCATATTTGGATGGTGCTTTCACAGGGTGCATAAGAAAAGGGAGCTCGTTTTAGACTCCATGTCCTTTGCTGCCTTTGTGATTCACTTGGCAGTTGTGGCTACGATCCGATCGACCTCTTCTTGCTTAAAGTGACTTTTCTCCTAGCCACTTTGAGCTCGGCCCTAGAAAACTCAGCCCATCGTGTGGTGGCTTTGAATTTTGATTCGTTGAATCAAAGCCTTGGATAGCCGCATCTCTGTCACTCTTCATCTAGTATAACTCCTCAACCACCTTACTAAGCTTAGCCTCGATGGCTTCAAGACTTGCCACCTCACGGTATCAAGCATCTTCAGCTTCCCTTGTGGTGGCCTCGGCATTCCATGCCCTGTCTTCCATTTCCTGGGCCTTGGCGGTCACAACGGCCAAATCCACTATAAGTCTAGCATTCTTTTTTATGGATTAAAGTGACTCCCCCATCTTCACTGCCCCTAGCAGCCCCTGGAAAGCAAATCAAGTCAGGCCTCAGAAGAGCAAAAGAGGGGCAGAATGGTGAAACATGACCTACCAACATGATCTCGCGTATGGTGAAACGTGTTAATCCCCTACTTGAGATTTCCATCTCCAATGGTCGGTGGCTGGAATGAGATTTCAAGATGTCCTGCAAATTTTCTCGGACAAAGTCAAAGTATCCTTGTGTTCCAGGACCAATGCTTGGTAGAGGTTCCTCTTTTGCCTCTTCACGAGCCGCTTACCCTGAACCACCAGCAATCTGGTTCCCTTTGCTTATCCTCCATTTCTTGGCAGGGGGATGGAGGAGGTCGTTGCTCTAGCCATCTTAGTCATCTCATGAAGAGAGGTAGGAATTGGCTTTGGAAGAGGCAACGTAGTTATCTTAGGAGGAGATAGATTCGGATCAGTAAAAGTAGCCGTAATGGTAGAACCAAAAAGGGTTGCAGTAACCTTAAGCTCCTTAGACTCCTCAGAAGGTGGGTTCAGGAAAAGAAGCTCACCATTTCCTCGTAGTCTTCGAAGCAAGCAAGACCAATTTCTTTTGCTCGGTGAGCCTTGATCTCTCTGGTAAGCTCGATGTTTAATGATAGAGCTAACCCACGAGCTCAAAGGTCATCGTCGTCAAACTTTAGATTGCTTTTCAGATCACTGGTTACAGCGAGACAACATAGCACCTTGACTTCCTTAGCTCCATGTGATAGTTTCACTTTGCCCTAGCTGTAAAAACAAGATAAAATGTTAGAAACAAAATGTGAAGTCATTAAGAGCTCGCATGATCATAACTCACTTACCCAGTGTCAAAACAAAGTCAAAATTATGAAGGGGACACAGGGACGGGCACAAGATCTAGAACCAGTGGGTTTTATACTGGCTGACATTCGATTTACCTTTAGCTTCTCCTTGAAGTAGAGCCCTTTTAAACTCAAAATTCTAAGCCGATAGATAGTAGATCTCATTCGAAGAGCTCGTACATCTCATGCTATAGAGATGGCATAAGACCCTCACAAACGAGAGAGGAAGGTCACTCCTCAAATACATAAGTGCCAAAGAAACTAGTTTTCTATAAGAGTTTGGAGTCCGCTGGGCAGGAGAAAGCCTTAGTTTATTTAACAAGTTAATGATGAAAGGGTGAATTGGAAATGTAAGCATGGCACAGAGGTGATAAGGGATGATCATGATAAACCCTTAAGGAGGGTGAGCTGCATGGTTGTCAGAAGAAGGTGCCATAAGATGACAACCTTTGGGGATGTGAAAGCTTTCCACTATGCCCGTGAGCTTTTGCAACTCAATAGTTGAAGGATAGCGATCAAAAATTGAGTGGTCTGAGGAACCACCAGCAGTTCGTAACCTTGCACTAGGCTCAGGTCAAGGAAGGGGCTATTTAGTGACCTCGCAACTCTTATAAGTCACACCAACTGAGGGGAACATCAGCTTCTCACTGCTAGCCAAGGATTTAGGCTCGACACTTCCTATCCGGTGGCCACAACGCTTATGTGCTGCCATCTATGCAAAATGCAAAGAAAAGAGGGAGCAGGTCAAGCCACTAAAGGTGAATCCTCCTTAGGGATAACTATCTGAACAAAAAAATTCTCTATGCAGCAAACCACAATGTGCTCTGAACCACTGAGATAGACACTAAAACTATCAAAAGACTTGAAGAGGTTTAACTAATGAAACCCGATTGGGCCACTAAGTCCTCAAAGGGGAAGGAAATCCTAAACAACGATCTACGGATTAGGGATTAGAAGATAAAACATTTGATAGCAAACTAATAGCTAAAACCCCACAGAAGCAAAAGATTGAGAAAGCTTATTGTGATGAAGAAACAAGACAAATCCTAGAATGATCAGCAAAAGAAGAAGCTTCTGATCAAGAATGATCAATACGTTGTTGTGGCAGAGCAAGAGCTAATGGAGTTGGGAGACAAATCTGACAAATGCTGTTTGAAAGTCTCAGGGACAAAGATACCAGGGCACAAAAATGTCAAGGGGATGAGCACTTTGCCCCACTTTTATAGCATCAACTTATCAACCGTTGGATCTGGAAACTATTCAATTACTAGAAATCTAACAATCCAGGAAAGTTCCTGAGATATAGCTTTTGTTGAAATGGAAGTCCTAGGAAAATGTGTTTATTAAATAAGAATAATGATGGCGGGCGTAGATAGGAAGACAAAGCAAAAATTTGAACAATGGTATCACTCTCTCTACCCTTGATCAAGGAGCTACAACTCCCAGCTCGTAAAGTGAGCTAAGAGTTAGGGGGCTAATGTTATGCGTGGTTGCCTGGTATAGGATAAAATGAGATATACCCAGTCGGGAAGAGCCTCGAGTCATTCAGAAGTGTTAAGCTCACAAAGAAGGGAGGTCGGCTTGCTGATCATGGCCATGGAACATGAGGCGAGCTCAGAAGATAGGAGTCTACGCTCACTAGGTAAAACTGACCTCGGATTGCCGAAAGGGGGTGAGCTGTGTATGAGATATTCACCTTGCGAGCTCAAAGATCAACCCATGGAACCACATGTTGCGTGACCTATGTCCCAGTCAAAGGAACGGCCCCCGGTCTCAAGGTACGGATGAGTCTAATCAGCAATCAAGAACATGCCTTTCCAACCGATAGAGTAGCCACCTGTAGACCTTGCAAACCTTATTGAGTAGAAGCAAAAATTGTTTGTACAGGATAGCTACATGATGTAACTAGAGTACAAATTAGGAAATTATTGTTGTAACCTCCCTTGCTTTTATAAATAGAGTTAGCAAATTGTAAGCGGGGGGAGAAGAAGAAAAAAAGAGGGGAAGGGGAAAACTCTATCAGGATACTGAGATAAAGGCTTGAGAGAAACCTTGTGTACTGTAGCTTCATCTGAATAATGAAAACCATCACCTTAAAGGCAAATATAATCAGCGTGGACGTAGAGGCTAAACTGGCTTTAGCCAAATCATGATAAAAACACTCCTGGTGTTTGTTTTCCTTCTCATTCACTCCTTCACCTATCTATTCACTCGTTTATGGTTCATATTTTCGGTGTTGACTAAGATCTGTGTTCCCTAAACCAAATTTTACCATCAACACATCTTTAATTGATTGTATCTCAAAAATGCATTTCCAAAGCTAAAGACCTCGAAGCGTACAACACTACCCACCAATTGATTGATATTTGAAAGTAAGTATGAATCCTTCAGGCATGCTTTGTTAAGGTCCATAAAATTTATGCACATCCTCCATCCCTCTGTGGCTTTCTTTACCGAAACTACATTATCTAACCAAGTAGTGTGTGAGATTCCCTTGATAAATCTTGCATCCATAAACTTATCTACTTCTTCATTTATCACCTTTTGTCCCTCGTGGCCATGGTTCTTTTTTTTTTTTTTTTATTGAACAAGCTTAACACTTACGTTGATTGACAATTTGTGGTAGGCACTTTTCGATCAATCCCTAACATATCAGCTGCCATCCTTGCAAACACCTTGCTTGTCATGCCTCAATCCATGGAATGTAACCAGCATAGAAGTTCACCATTCGGAAGCCTTCTACAAGCCTGACAATGCAAATTATATACTAAAGACTTATAAATTCATATATGCATACCCAAACATTTTTATGACAATTCTATCAAAAATCTAGACCTGAGACTTACCCGAGGATGGGCACGTCCCCAAGTTAAGCGATGTGGCTAAAGAAGTACAACTAGCGACCTGAGAGCTCGCTATACCGAAGACCCATTCCTACTCTACCTAGGAGACACACTGGGCCCACCTGCTGAAGACAATTTGTAGTAGCCGAATAGCAAGATTTTGCCCGTCCATTCTATCTTGTATAATAAATATTGATGTAATAGATTTACTTCATATGAAATTACTATTGTAACCTCTTCTTCTCTATAAATATAAGGAAAGAGCCCTCTGCAAAGGAAGGATCATCTTTTATGCAGGTAGAAACTCTGCCAAAATAGAGAGAAAGGGCTAGAATATACTGGAACTATGAGAGAAAGAAACATTGTATCTCACAATAATACAATATCGTGGACGTAAGGTCCAGATATACCCGGATTTGGCCGAACCATGTTAAAAATCTTGTATCCTTATACTGCACTTCCCTTCTTTGTTGTGTATTTTGCTGATTTGCTGTGTTTGAACCAGTTGATGGTTAGAGATCCCGGAAGAATCCCCCCGTTGGCTGGAGTTTGGCTCGTTACCAAAATTTGACGTCAACATTTTTGGTGCCGTCAGTGGGGATCTCACTTGTTCTGGTTCATTTCCCATTGCAATGGCCAAGGTAAGGGCCACCAAAGTTTCAAATGCACAACCCAGTCTTCCAGAGGGTCATGTCTCAATGACAGACTCATCCACTGCTCCTGTTATTAGAGCAACTACTGGCGTCCCTCCAGCCAGCTTAGCACAACCAATTTTCGCTGCTAACGACACCGATCAAGTGCAAACCTGGCTCTAGTGTTAGGAAAAGCTTGAATATCTGATAGGAGAGCTGGCTAAACAATCACAAGGCTAGTACAAGCACAAGTTCAGAATGTGCAAGGGTGAGTCGAGATTGTCACACCTAGAGTTGATCTCTCCAAAGAAACTTATCAATAGCAAACCTCAAATCGTCATTCGCACAGCCGGAAGAGTGAACCAAGTCACCAGGTCTCTAGCCAACAACTGGGAGGCTTGGATGTTTTGGTGGAAGATCTCCTTCAAAGAGTCAAGCATTTGGAGAAGCACCCTTAAGCTCGAAACAACCAAGGTCACTTTGGGAAGCAAACCCCTTTCTCTAGGGAAATTGTGAAGGAACCCTTCCCGCGCAAGCTCAAAGTCCCAACCATTCCGCTATATGATGGAGATGGCGACCTGCATAACCATCTGAACCTATTCAATATCTAGATAGACCTTTAAACTTGCAACTCCTTAGTCAAGTGTAGCATTTTCCCCACTACTTTGGGTGAAGTCCCTCAAATGTGGTTTAGGAGCCTCTCTGCTCGCAGCATTAGTAGTTGGGAGGAGTGTTAGGAAAAGTTCATTGACCAGTACAGAGCGCTAAAAAGGTAACTTGCGCCCCCGTGCCATCTTGCTACGATCTTCCAGAGTAAACATGAAACATTGAAAGATTATATCGCTTGCTTTAGGCATGAGGTCAACAATGTGGAAAAACCTTTAGATGAGGCCATCCTGACTGTCATCTCAGGGGGACTTCACAGAGGCGGGAAGCTATTCAAGAGTCTATACAAGTCCTCAATTAGCAACCTAGGAGAATTTTATAAGCGAGCCATGAAGCAAATTAGATAGGATGAAACTTTCAGTCCACAGAAACCTAAGTCAAGCAACTCAGGCCAAAATAAGAAGAAGAGTAACCGTGGAAATAGAAGTGATAGCCTCAATCACCAGCTCACTAAGAAGAGCAAGGATGAACGACCCCTGTTCTCAAGTCGTCATAGCACCTACAGCATCTTGTCAGATGCCTAGGACAAGATCTTTGTGATGGAAAGGGATAAAGAGGATTTTGGAAAGCCTCCACCCTTCAAGACTCCTAGTAAGTCCAGACTCAATCGAGGAAAATTCTGTGCATACCATAACAAGTTCGGGAATGTCACCTCAAAGTGTTAGGCGCTGAGAGATGCTATTGAAGATCTCATCAAAAGAGGTCGCCTGCAAGACTATGTTGTGCAGCCTTCCAGGCAGGGGCTTGGACCATCTTGGTAGGACCCCGAGCAAGAGTAGTCTCCTACTATTAGGACTATCTTTTAAACTTCTATAACTTTTGTAAATTATGTAAACATTTTGAATACTCTACTAATTTTAAATTTTCTTCAAATAGGTGATTCGCCTAACTAGCACCCTTTTATTTAGGCACAAGATCGCCCCCACCACAAGATCGATCATCCCTTTTATTTGGGCACAAGATTACCCCAACCACAAGATCAGTCATCTTTTATTTGGGCACAAGATCGCCCTAACCACAAGATCGATCATCCTTTTATTTGGACACAAGATCACCCCGATCACAAGATCAGTCACCCTTTTATTTGGGTACAAAATCGCCCTGGCCACAAGATCGATCAACTTTAATTTCGTAGCTCTCATGCAAACTTTGCTATTTTATAGCTCTTATGCAAATCTACTTATTTGGCCTCAAGATCAGTCCGAGCATGAGATCGCTCACTTATTCATTTCATAGCTCTCATGTGAATCTACTCATTTGGCCACGAGATTGGCCTGAGCACGAGATTAGTCACTTATTAATTTTACAGCTCTCATGCGAACTCTACTATTTTGCAGCTCTTATGTAAACTTTGCTATTTCACAGCTCTCATGCGAATCTACTCATTTGGCCATGAGATCAGCCCGAGCATGAGATCGCTCACTTGTTAATTTCGTAGCTCTCATATGAACTTTATTATTTCACAGCTCTCATGTGAACTTATCTATTTGTTTGGCCACGAGATCAGCCCGAGTACGAGATCAATCACTTGTTAATTTCGTAGCTCTCATGTGAACTTGCCTATTATTTCATAGTTCTCTTATAGACTTATATGCTTATTTGGGCACAGGATCGGCCTGAGCAGGAGATCGCTCTAACTTGTAGCTTACTTGCGACCAAGTGTTCGTAGCTCGCACACTATTTCCTAATTATGTGCAAATCACACAAATTGTTAAAATAATGCTCACCCGATGAACAAGGGCAACAAATAAAAATCACAAAAGAAAACTTTATTCATTAAAAGACCTCAACGAGACAGAACTACATTAGAAAGCTTTGTATATAGACTAATTAGAATACAAAGGGAAAAACCTATGACTAAGAAGAAGGACTGATCGCAAAGGGCCTTACCCTAGCTGGTTAGAGCCCATGAGCCACCAAGGATTTCAACTTTCTTCTTCCAATGCACCTTCGGTGGACGCACCGTAGCTTTTTATTCTCTCCGGCCTCCAGTTTCGCTTCTGATTCATG
Organism: Saraca asoca; assembly: GCA_026873985.1. NCBI lineage: Eukaryota > Viridiplantae > Streptophyta > Magnoliopsida > Fabales > Fabaceae > Saraca > Saraca asoca. Next base: position 3,479 of record JANHAO010015273.1, on the reverse strand, counting down.
AAAGGAGCAAATCAAGAAGTGCTAAGAACTTAGTCGACCGAACAATTGCCTCACAGCAGCATCGAGAGAACGTAGTCTGAGATCCATATGAGATCCCTCAATATTATCAGAGAAGCCGAATCTTTCAAACTTCCTATGCAGCAGACCATACACGCCTTGGTGAAAGGTCAAAATAATGGTGGTTCATTAGGAAACCCCATGGTTTGCTTAGTATAGTGGCAGAAGGAATTCTTCCTCCCTTATATAGAGCCAAGGCTAGCTCCATTGAAGTATCTAGATCTATGCCCCCAACTGCCCTCATTTATTACCTCGGAAAAGGCTAAAGCTGACTCACCACAAATCATCTGACACATCCCATGAGGAGCATGGCCTAGTGCAGATGAAATGACAAGTCTCGAAAAAAGACTTTGACTGAATGGAAACTGAAGAGTCTCAACTCCCAGGCCATAAAGCGAGCTGAGAGTTGGGGGCTTATGTTATATGTGAAAATCGATTCATCTTGGATGGACCCACCAGCAGCCCGAGAGTGGCAAAAAGACTAACCCAAAAAGTGTTCAGAACACTATGCCATTGGTTTACATCATGAAACGACCTCCCTGACTTGAGCTCGTGCTCAAGAAAGCGAGCTCGACCCGACTTACCTGAGGACGGGCACATCCCCAAGCTGAGTGATATGGCTAAAGAAGTACGACTAGCGACCTGAGAGCTCGCTATACCGAAGACCCGTTCTTACTTTACCCAGGAGATACGCTGGGTCCACCTACTGAAGACAATCTATAGTAGTCGAATAGTAAAATTTTGCCTATCCCTTTGGTCTTGTATAATAAATATTGATGTAATAGATTTACTGTATATGAAATTAATATTGTAACCTCCTCTCCTCTATAAATATGAGGAAGGAGCCCTCTGTAAAGAAGGGATCATCTTTATGCAGGCAGAAACTCCGCCAAAATAGAGAGAGAGTTAGAATATGCTGAAACTATGAGATGAAGATACATTGCATGCTGAGATCTTTGTAGAAATACTCTCACAATAATACATTACCATGGACGTAGGATCCAGATATACCCGGATTTGGCCGAACCATGTTAAAAATCTTGTGTCCCTTTATTGCTTTTCTCTTCTTCTATGTGTATTTTACTGATTTGCTGTATTTGAACCAATTGACGGTTAGAGATTCCGGAAGAATCCCCCTATTGGCCAGAGTTTGGCTCGTTACCAAAATCCAACATTAACAATTTCCTATTAGGCATTTAGCAACCAAACACATGCAAACACAATCATACCAACTGCCAAAACTTTATACCACTATTATACTTTAAATCTCCACAAAGTATGATCCACTTAATCATTGAGCATATCCTAGGTTAGAACGACATAGGGGAACAATAAGAGTATTTTTTTACTTTAAAAAAATTGAAGAAAAAAAGTGAGTTTCATAAAAACTTAGTGAATAGAGAATCCCATTAAAAATGAAAACTTCATTTACAAATCATATTTGAAGTCCTGGAAAGTAAAATATGTGTACAATTGTAATGATAAGCTTACCCATTTAAAATCTATAACCCCAAAATAGGTTTGGAAATTTCTAGCCATCAAGAAAGTTAAACAATTGAAATATGATATTTAACAAAATGAAATAAGCAACAATGCATGATACCAAGGAAAATATCTATCATGGCATAAACATAAGAAAATTTTCAATAAAGCTTTTTAAAGTTTATTAATACTCAAATAACAAAATAACCATTACATCATAAACATATTTGCATCCCTATCCCACCTTATTTACTCCATCATATATTGGTATGTTTACACTTTTCCCACCTTATTCACTCCATCACATATTTACTCACAAGTGCACTTGAGGGTTCCTAATGAATTTCCAATGGATTCCAGGACCTCACCAATAAATCATTAATTCCAAATTGCATAAATACATTAAATCATAGTAAGAAGAAGGCATTGCTTCAATAAACCAAAATCATTACAAGATACATAATATGCTAAATCATTTCTGCATTCATACTTCACATAGAAAAATGAAATCATCAATTCCAACAATGCAAATTAAGATAAAATACATCTTTTCTTCATGACAAGTCATTATCATATGTAGATATAGCATAAAATTAAACTTTCAAACAAGTTGACATAAAGAAAATCCCATTATCTGTAAATCATAAAAATCCATATCATAAAATTATTTTATATTGAAAATGAGATTTATCAAAAGAGTAGGATTATCCGCTCACCTTACAAGGGTCAAAGAAGACATTTGATCACTAATTCCAATTATGAAGTTATCCTCTTGCCTCAAAATTTCAGCAACTCCAGGTTCTAGTTTATAAGAAATTCATGGATTATACAAATTAAATAAAATTATTATAATTCCATTTAACAATCAAAAGTGACTGATCCACTTATCGTAATCCTCTTCTTTAAGCCCAATCTAGCACATCCTATTCTAAGCCTAAGTATGCAATCCTTGGAAGTGATTTATGGCTGCAAAAGATTGTCTCTAAATAGCCTAATTTACCTCAAGTGGACTCAGTTAGAATACTCAGCCCATGTAGGGCAATAACATAGCAACTTGGCTCACACAATGCAATACAGTAGTAACTTGGTTTGCTCAAGACATCATAACAATAATTCTACCAAAAGCCATGCTATTACTATAACCTCTAAATAACACCCACCTTTTTGTATTCTCATCCCTCTCCTTCTTATTGCCTTTTATATAAGCCAATTCCCATTATCACTGTCTAACATATAACACTCCATGATGAGCTTAAAATGAGCTGGACTACCATGATTTGGCAACAAAGGCAGATGATTCAAAGCTTTCCCCTATTTTAAGCAACTCATGGTGCTGTTATTATGAGGCTGACCCTGAATGCTTTAGGACCTTCATGGAGGAGCAATAGCTAGCGACGAAGAGGAAGAAATTGAATAATAGCTAGATCAAGCTCCACTGGTGGTCGTTGATGTTGTTCAGCTAGGTAAGAATAGGAGGATGACTAGTGAGGGTTGACTTGTGCTATACAACTACAACTTAAAAGTAGGGTGATTGCATGACAACTTGTATTGTAGAACAATTTGATGTGAAGCTTGCTGGATGAAATAGACCGATGCCAACAGGAAAAAGCAAAGCAGAACAATAGTTTGGCTGGAAGAATAGGGACACTTTGAAATAGAACTGAATGTGATCAAGGAGAATCTGTGATAACTTTAGGAAAATAAGGTTATCTTGATGGTTTTTAGACTTAAATTGTTGAAGTATGAGAGTGATTCTTATAAATCAATCTTTATTATTAGTTATTTTTGTTATTTTGTCTAAAGTGGTTTTATTGTTTATTTGTGAAAGTTTTGGATATTTTAATGGAGGAATTGGATTGAATTGATGATGTTTGTTTGTAGATGTTTAAGTCTTAATTGTGGCTTGAAAAAGGAGGAAAAAGACTAGAAGTTAAAGAGAG
>JANHAO010015272.1:0-14900 GCA_026873985.1 Saraca asoca | reverse complement strand
ATCAAACCTTTTGATAGTTCTAGTATGTAAAACCAATTGGATCATAAGGGATAGAAAATTTCTTTGGTTGATGAGGACTTTGCCCCTAATCTATTATGATAAGAATTTTCTCAATTCAAAAAGTCAATTGAGTTATTAAACTTGAATTAGTTTCAAATTTATTATGTTTTATCTTCATCAATTTTGTGTCAACTAAAATTAACTCATAGAACTCTTGATCATGAGTCAATGCTTTGAGTGAGTACTACCATCCTTTTGGGGTTTTCATTCCAAAACTCAAGTTTCATTTGGACTATATTCTGAAGATTTGGCTTTGGGTGATATTGGGTAATTATTTTGGCTGACTTAGGATTTGAAGAGGTTGCCACTGATTTTGAAGAAGATCTTATGGTTATCTTTTAGTTCTTTTGACTTGTAATGGCTTGCAAGATTTTTAATTGATGAGGAACAAAGATTTAGCACCCACTTCATTAGCAATATCTGCCTATGACTTTTTGGTTGGAGATAAAGGAATTTGGGTTTCTATTGGGAAATGTTATTCTTCTATGGATTGTGGTTTGGTAATAGATTTGATGGAGAGTCTTTTACCTACTTCCCTTTCTCTTTTGATTTTGCTGGTGCATCAATTTTTGAATTTGAATTTGAATGCAGATTCTTGTCATCTTCTTTTTTTCTTTTTCAGCATTATTTTTCTTGGAGAAATATTTTAGTAAGTGTTATAAGTGAAATATTTTACAATTGATTTTTATCTATAATTTGATAAGGAAATGTGTCAGCAAATTGAATTTCTCTTTCTATTGGAGTAATTCTTCCTTAGAATATGTAATGACCAAGAAATGTAATTTTTGTTTGAATAAGGGATAATTTTGTTTTTGAGATTGCAAGCCCTTTCTTTTGAGTAATTTCTAAGAAAATATTAAGATGCTTAAAATATTGGTCAATGTTTTCAAAGAAAATAAGAACATCATCAATATAAACAATAATAAATTTTGTGAAAGGATTTTAAATTTCATTCATAATCCTTTAAAACTCTGAAAGGGCATTTTTTAGATTAAAAGACATCACATTCCATTCATACTAACTAAATGGAACTGTAGATATTGTTTTATATCTATCTTCAAGTTTGAACTAAATTTGCCAAGACCCCAATTTCATATCAAATTTTGAGAAAACTTTGTAGAATGTAAATAATTCAACAAATCCTTTTTATTTGGAATAGGATATCAAATCCATTGAAAAGGTTTGTAATTAATAATAAACCTTGATATTTCTCATTCTATTTCTGCATTTTGTTAACATAAAATGCAGAGCATGGCCAAGAATTTATACTTTTACTAATGATTCCTTTTGCAAGGAGATAATTAATTTCCTTTTGACAACATTCTAAAAGCTTTTGATTCATTTGTATTGGGCTAAGTTTGGTAGGTATTTATTTTTTACAAAGATCTTTTTCATATGGTAAATCTACCATATGTTGCTTTCTTTTCCAAAAAACATTTGGAAAATCTAAACAAGTTTGAGATTGTATTTTGGTATCTATGGATTTAATTTTTCCCTAAACAATTGGAGTGACCAATTGTTGTTCTATCCTTTTGAAGGAGATTTCTTCATAAAGATAGTTTATTTGGTTTTCCTTAAATTTTACCAAATTTAAATCTTTTAAAATTATTTTTTTATGAATTGAAAAAGTATTTTTTGTCCTTGGTGCTCAGTAACTATTCCTTCATCAGTTATAGAAAATGGCATGATTTTTCTGTATGAATGTAGATCCTAGGATTATCTTGCTAGTAACATTTCTTACTAATAGAAATGATGTATTAATTTTGAAAGATGAATTTTCTATTGCTACATCCGAAAATTTATAGTTGATTTAAAACTTAGATCCATTTGCAGATCTTAAACCTTCCTTTGTTTTTTCAAAGTATTTTGTTGGTATTAAACCTTCCTGTATACAATTGAAGGAAATTGTTTCAATTGTATATTCATCTTTTATGATTATTTTAATAGGAATATACCATTTTTTAATAGAAATCTTATAAATCATTCTTAGGAATCGTTCTTTTATGATATCTTCCTTTTCCTTTTTTTTTATTTTTTATTTTGTTTTCTTGAAGGTTTGAAATAACCAAATTATAGTATTCTTGTTGTTCTTTTATTTCTTTTATCTCTATTTTAAGGAGATTGACTTCAGATTGTAAAACCTATAGGATTATAGGTTTAATACATTCTAAGTTAAATCTTTCCAAATCATCTTTAAGGTTCTAGTTTGTCAGGTTCCACAATCAGAGTTAAAAATTCAATACTTGGATCTTTCCCTTATTCCTTTAGGAGAACGTGTATACTCCCATTGAAATTGAAGATTAATTCTCTTTTTGAAATTATTGCAAAAGTGTGATCAAGATATGTAGCAGAAATTAATCGTAATTCAATTGTAGAATCGTTAATGTTGTATGATAGAATCAATGTAGTAAAACAGTATTAATGAAATTCAGAATACAAAAATAATTTAATAGCAGTAATAGTGAAAAGCAATAAAGAAAAGATTAAGAAGCCACAATTTTTAAAGTGGTTCAACTTCACCTAAAACCATATATGAAGTTTATTCCACTTGAATCATTCCTTAACTTGAAGATCACTTTTATTAGAAAACTATCAAGATTACCAGGCTCCTGAACTTCCAGGACAATATACACAAGAATTGCAGGGATCTTGACAACTTAGAAGAATTTCTACTGGCTTTTTCACACCTAATCTAACATACAAGAAAGTAACAGGCTTTTGCTAACCTATACAAGATTTTCATAAACCTAGAAACCTTAAAAAAAATCAAAAATAAAATGGTAAAGTAAAAGATAGAATACCAGAGGAAGATTTGAGAAACAATTCTCCAATAGTTAAGATGAATTCAATATAGCTTTGATTTAGAATTTCTTAATCAGATTTCAGAATTTTTGTGAGATAGAGAGAAATGAAGTTTAGCACTTTGATTAGAGATTTTCACACTTGAAGATGAGAGAAAAATCATATAGTTATTATGAAAATCAAAGAGTAGTTGGGTTTTTATAACTATTATAATGAACTATAATAGAATAACTATTTTTTAGTTGATGAATCGATTATTGAATTAATTCAAAGAAAAATCCCAACATTCGGTTAAAAAAATTTTGAAAACTATTTTTCATGAATCGATGTATGAATCAATTCGTATAGTTTTTCAAACATCAATTGATGTATAAATCTTTTCATAATGTGTAAAATAGTTTTTATAAAATCTATATTTTCTTCAAGTGATTTTTCTACCTCATTTTGAAAATATTTATTTGAATCAAAGTTCTTTTGAAATTCATTTATAAGAGATCCTAATAGATAAAATAATTCTTAATTCTAATGTTGATATTCTTGAATCACATGTACTTTGAAACTTGCAAAATAAATTAAAATAAGCAGTGAAGTATAATATCAAATAATAATATAAAAAATTGATTAAAACTATTTTTCAATATCAAAATGAAGAAATATGTATAATTAGGGTAACCTAGGCTAACAATCTCCCTCTTTTTGATGGTGACAAATAATTTTAGATTAGTTTCAAAGTAAAATCAAAATAGTAAACTTTATGTAAAATTTTTAATTTTTCTCCCTTTTTGAAAATTTTCTCTTTTTTTTTCAAAAAATTTTTCTCCCCTTTTTTAATTGAAAATAATATCTCATTAAAAAAATATTTTAGTTTGAAAAAACATCTAAAATATATGGGATTTTTATTTTATAAAAATTCTATATTTCTCCCCCTTTTGCCACATCAAAAAGTAATAATATCAATATTGAAAAATATGTACCAAAAAAATATTTATATGTTGACTATTCAAAATTAATATCATATATCTCTAAAATATAAATTAGAATGTTATATCTATAAAGATATATAATATTAATAAAAAATGATGTAAATTGCAGTAATTATCGTAATGAAAACATTCAAAAGACATATATCATCTAGAAATATCAACATATCAATATAAAATTTAAATCTAACATCTATAAAGATAATATCCAAAAAATATAAACCATAATCAGATTACATTAATATTAAGATATTGTCTCAAAAACATAATAAGAATAGTAAAAAGGATAGGAAAAATGGGACTAAGGGATACACATATATGATAAACAAGCACAAATAAGAGTACTCTACAAGAGGTTCATTAATCTTCTGAATCTTTGCTTCTTCATCTTGTTGTTGTAGCCTTAATCTGATCTTTTAAACTTAAACATCAAGGGATTTAAGCCTTTAGTTTATCTCATTATCTCTTTTGTAGCTTTCTTCTTCTAAATGAGATATTCTCTCTTGCATAACCTCAAAACATGTTTCTTGAGTGTTAGATATCTTGTTTGTTTGATCAGTTATGTGGTTGTGCATCCTTTCTATAAGTTCACTTAATTTGGCTTCAGCTTTAGTAGAGAATCTGGCTAAGCTTGAAATTTGTCTAGATGGTTGTGTAGGCATGGGTGTTTCTTTAGTCCATTTTCCTTAAAACCCATCTTGTGAAAATGGGGTGTAGTAATCATTGTGATTGCATTTGGTGGTGAAAACAAGATTTCATTAGAAAGTTTTATTTTTGATTTGGTGAAAAATGGTGTCAAGATCATATCACAAGGAAGATAACCTATATCTATTCTTTTAGAATATTCATCCATATATTTCAAAATAAAGTATGGAGAGTTGAAATTAAGTTGGCATTTAATAACCCACATTAAAAACAAATCATCATCCACAATTTGGGTGAAAATTGGTGATCCTTGGCACAATTGTCATGCACACAGCATAATGCAAAATCTTATCTTCAGGAGACAAGCTAGTTATCAGCAATTTTCCACTACCATCTTTTGGAGTGCAGTAGGGAAATAGCATTCTAACAACTAGTTCCTTACTATATTCAATAAATGATCTTGTAATAAGCTTTCGCATTGAATTATCCATATCAAATTCATTTGTAAAAGATTCAAAATTAATCACCATATGTTTATGCTTCACATAACAAGACAATTTACCATTAGCATCAGCTAAGTTAGCATAAAACATTTTTACAAGTCTTGAGTAAGCTATTTCTTTGAAAGTCAAAAATTTTTCAAGCCTATACTTAGCTACCAATTCTGGTAAATGGGTTGTTTTGAATATTTGGTCCTTAAAGCATTTCAAGGGTTCAACTTTTCTATGTTCTAAGGAAAGATAAAAGGAATACTCATTTGAGGATTGAAAGAAGGACTCTTCTTTAGTTAATTGGGTAGCTTTCATAGGCGATTTGTCCTTGCATTTTGCTATTAGCTTGATTTTTTTCACCATAGTGAATGCTAAAGGAAGAGGTTTTTCAGTACCTAAGGTTTAGGGTTTAATTTAGGACTTTTTAATTTGGGCTATTTTTGATCAAATTAATCAGTTAAAAAGGTTGGAAATGATGTTCTTAGTGTTTCTATGGAAAAAATTTTTTTGGTAAAAGAGTGTTTAAAAGTGAAGATTTTGGTGATTTTAAGAAGGAGAGGTTGAGAGAATCGGGTAGGGGTCGTTGAAGGGTTACTGTAGAATGAATTCAACTTTGATTCTAGTATATATAATATCACACCTTGAATCGATTAGTGAATCGATTTGAGAGCAAAAGTTTAATAATAAATTGATTCAGGTTTAAATTTGTTCATTGAAATTCATAATGGAATTGATTGTGACATCAGTGAATGTATGAGTGATATTTTATGAATTGATTAGGTAATTGATTCATCCAAAGGTTTTTAGTAGAATTTGAAAATTTTAAGTCTTCCTGAAGGTTGATAAAATCAAGTGAATAGATGTGGGCATTGATTCTTAGTATTCAAAATTCGAGAAGCGAATCGAATATGGAATCGATTCAAAAACTCATGAAATATTGGATAAATTGGAATCAATTATTGAATCGATTAGGGGGTTCATAAATTCAATTTTTCTAAGGCTTTTTGTTTTCCCAAGGTTTTTCTTGTTATTTAAACAACTAAATAGCTTCTTAAATCACTTGAAGTTTTAAATTCTCTTCATGTACCTATAAAACAAACTCAGCAACATCTTTGATGCTTAAGTTAGTAATTGCAACATATAGTTCAAATATGAAAAATAAGAGAAATAATTAAGGATTATGGGTTTATCATTGTCTGTCTTATGGTGAGGGAAACTTTTATTTTGTTTCATGAGTTGCTTTCTTTTCTCTCACATAGACCAATAAAACTAAGATCAAATTTGCTTGGCTGGTACCCAATAAGTTTTGCGTCTAAACTTGTTAGTAGATGAAGCAGAGAATTTCTGAGCAGTTGATCACTTTGGTAGCCATACCAATTTCTCATTTGGTCTTAGAAAATAGGTTCCATTCCTAAATTTACAATCTCTAATATGGTGGCCTTTATGATTACAATAATAGCATGTGATATAGGCATGATTCCATCTTTTAGATCTTTTAAGTTATGACTATCTATATTCTAGACCATTTTTATTTTGTAAATTTCTTTGATTTTCAAGGATACCGTTCAGTTTTTCATTACTCTCAGCAAAGCCTTTTAACATCTTATTCAATCTCTCTATTTCTAGTTTATAGGAGTCACGGTGCTCACATACTTTATTTTCACTAATTAATTTTTTAGCCAGAACATTTAAATCAGTATTTTCTTTTTCAGTTTCCTTAATTATTTTTAACAAACCCTTATTCCTGATTTTCAATTGCTTCAATTCTTTATTGATTCTCTTTAATTCTTCCTGAGTCTAATGCAGTGCCTCATGCATTTTCACACAAAGATCAATAGGATCCACATAAAATTCATCATCAGAATTATCAAGATCATCAAAAGATTCATTAGAAGAATTATTTTCATCTGAATCACTCATATATGAGCTACAATAAAATGTAGGAAATTTTTGAACCTTCATAGTTTCATGCTTTACTAGGAGACAGTGCTGCTCTTCTTGTTTGTCACAAGCTTCAAGTTTGTAGCTATAGGTGGTTTCTAGGGTATCTAGAATATCTTTCGCTATCCTGCACTTTGAAATTCTTGGAAATTCATCAGTAGGTAGTGAACTCACAATGATCCATTTTACCTTTGAGCCAAGAAGATGTTTCCTTTCTTCTTCCTTTGTCCATAATAACTTAGACTTAGGTTCAAGAACTCCATTAATAGTAATTTTAAGGCACTCATAACTAGATTCAAGAATCTTTAACATATCTTCATCTAAGGCTTTTATGATAGTCTTAATCTTGAATTTCCAGAAATCAAAATTCTCATAATAAAATGCAAGTAGGTGATTCAAAGATGAACAATTAGCAAAAACATTTAAACTCGAATCCATATCATGAACAAGAAAAGGAGTATTAAGAGCCTAAACTCTGATACCAACTATCAGGTCCCACAATCAAAGTTAAGAATTCAATACTTGGATCTTTCCCTTATTTCTTTACGGGAATGTGTATACTCCTTTTGAAATTGAAGATTAATTCTCTTTCTGAAATTATTAGACGAGTGTGATCAATATGTGTAGCATAAATTAATTGTAATTCAATTGTAGAATTGTTAATGTTATATGATAGAATTAATGTAGTAAAATAGTATTAATGAACTTCAAAATACAAAAATAATTCAATAGCAATAAAATTGTGAAAAGTGGTAAAGAAAAGATTAAGAAACCATAATTTTTAAAGTGGTTCAACTTCACCTAAAACTGCAAATGAATTCTACTCCACTTGGATTATTCCTCAATCAAAAGATCACTTTTATTAGAAAACTATTAGGATTGCTAGGCTCTTGAACTGCCAGTACAATATACACAAGAATTGCAGGGATCTTGACAACTTAGATGAATTTCTATAGGCTCTTCCACACCTAATCTAACATATAAGAAATTAATAGGCTCTTGCTAACTTATACAAAATTTCTATAAACCTATAAACCTTAAAGACAAAATCAAAGATAAAAAGGTAAAGTAAAAGACACAATACTAGAGGAAGATTTGAGAAATAATTCTTAAATAGCTAAGATGAATTCAATAGAGCTTTGATTCAGAATTTCTTGATCAGATTTTAGGATTTTTGTGAGATAGAGAGAAATCAAGTTCAACACTTTGATCACTGATTTTCACACTTGAATATGAGAGAAAAATTGTGTAGTTATTATGAAAATTGAAAAGTAGTTGGGTTTTTTTTAATTGTATAAACTATAATAGAATAACTATTTTTCAGTTGGTGAATCAATTCAAAGAAAAATCCTAACATTTGGTTAAAAAAATTTTGAAAACTATTTTTCATGAATTGATGTGTGAATTAATTTGTATAGGTTTTCAAACATGAATCAATGTATGAATTGATTCGTAATCTGTAAAATAATTTTGATAAAATCTGTATTTTCTTCAAATGGTTTTTCCACCTCATTTTAAAAATATTTGTTTGAATCAAAGTTCTTTTGAAATTCATTTACAAGAGATCCTAAAAGATAAAAAAATTCCTAACTCTAATGTTGATCTTCTTGAATCACATGTACTTTGAAACCTATAAAACAAATTAAAATAAGTAGTGAAGTAATATCAAATAGTATTGTAAAAAATTGATTAAAATTATTTTTCAACATCAAAATCAAGAAATATGTATAGATAGGGTAACCTAGGCTAACATAGTTATCTTTTTAAACGTTGTTTGTAAGAGGATAAGGGTTTGTCTAGAGTGTACATAAATTTTTGGGGGTAGTTCTTCTTTTGTTCATCATCCGGTAGAGAACCTATGATTTCAAAATAGAATCCAAATTGAAGATGCCTTTTTAAATGAGTTGATTTTGCATAGCTAATTAGGGTCAAAGTGCTCATCAACCAAAGCAATTTTCTATGCCTTACGATCCAATTAGTTTTACATACTATGATTATCAAAAGGACTAGTACAATGCAATTTATTTTCAAAATAAAAACTAAAAGCATTCATGGTTGTTTTTCTTCAACCAAAACACCAAATATAAATTTTCAAATTGGTCATATCATGGGACCAGTTCTTGAGATTTTTCTCCAAAATGTCAAAAAAGGATGAGAAGTTTTTCATTCTTGTTGCAATAACCTAAAATATGGGAATCTTCCTATTATTTTGTAGTTTTACTTAAAAATTTGTTTATTATAGATATATTCTTGATCTCTTTTTATAACAATTTTTTTTCTCATATTTCTTCTCACATGGTTGTAGAGACTGCATTACTATCAAAAATGCTAGAATTGGAAAGAATGTTGTAATTGCAAAGTCATAGATATGATTTTCAAACCAAAATAATTATTTGGTGTTCACATCATGAATTAGATTAATAAATTTTTAAGATAAATTTATAGTTTGATAGAACTTATGTGTTTGCATTAAATTATTCAGGACATACAAGAGGTTGATAGATCTCCAGAAAGGTCCTATGTCTAATATGTTGTTACTACTAATTATATTGACAAATTTAATAATTCAAGATGCATTTATCGTATAATAAATTCATCAGTCATTTCACCTATTGTGTGAGACATGAAGATAGGAATCAAGAAAAATAACTATCTTATTAGATTAGATTTAGTATTGTCCATTTTTAGTTTTTATAAATGACAAAATGTGTAATGTAAATTGGCAAAGAGATTAGATCATTGTTCTATTTCCATAAACAAGTAAAGTTGTATATCAAGAATGATTAAATTAGATTCTTTTTTTTTCAAGTTGTATTTCAATAGAAAGGAAGAGTATTACACTACAAAATCATCTATTAATTTTTTTACATTTGGAAATGAAAGGAGTATTACACTACAAAATCAATCTACAATGATCAAATTTCATTTTCTAAAAAAAATTGATTATGCTACATGAAATGAGAAAATTTAACCCTAAGCTTAATCTAAAGTTAGTTTCACTAATATCGATTTAACATAAGAAGCTAATTGACAAAGCAAGGAGAAGCCGGATGGCAGCCTGCAAACATAACATAGTTAATCGCAAGTGTTGGAAGTGGTCAGCTAAGCATGCTCCGACAATCAAGTCAGTATTTATGTAGAGTTTCAGTAGTGTAATGAAGATGATATGAAAGAGGGATACCTATTAGTATATACAAGTGTTGAACATGCCAATTAGTGTGCTCTTGGATGAATGAGGCATTATCACGTGTTTGCAGCATATTGGTAATGTCAATAAGATTCCCACGAAGCGATTGCTAGTGTCACATTATTTATGCAGGCTTGAGTTATGCTTGTTGTCATGTGTTGTTTAAGTGATTGTTTCACTAAACTCTCATTTAGTCAAGTTTTGCACCTAGGTCTATCGACAAGGCATGGTCGGTCGATCAGCATAGGTTAAGTTGCATGCCAAAGTCAATTCCTTAGCTAGTCTTTGTCGATCAACTTAGGTCAATTGTCTAGAGACTACAAGCTATTTTAGGTTGAATCATTTACCCCATTCCTCTCGACGGGAGACATGATTGGTCTTCTAAGAAACCTTTCACTTTCCCAAGCCAACTGCCACTTGCATTGTTAGTAATGATGGTTTAGCATATCAAAAAAGCCTCAAGACTTATAGCAATTGCATTAGTGGTGCAGATAGCCATCCAGGTTGTTTATCTTAATAGACCCCTAACTGTTGGATCCTTCTTGCTTTATTTATAAAGCCTAACCTCAACCTCATGAGCATGACTTCTACCTCTGCTATCTACTTATACTTATTTTCCTTAACTTTGTTTTGTTGCTACGTACCGTCACTCACTCCGATATTCTTCCTTAGCTATGGGGTGTTCTACCATAATTTTTGTAGGTAACTTCTTCTTTGTCTACTTTTATGGTGTTTTGTTTTATGTTTCTTCTTTCTTTTTTGAAATATGCTAGCTAAGGCAACCTCTTCACAGTGACTGTGTCTTGTATCTACCATCTTTCTCTTAAGCCACATCGAGAAGATTAGTGCTTATCCCTAAGTGACACTCTCCCCATCTAGATCCTTTTCTTTTCATCTTTTTATTGAGACCTCTAGCTTCTATTCGATCACCTTTATTCGACCATCTTTCCCTTTTTACTTCGCTTGTCCTAATCATACTTTGTTTTCTTTGAAGGTGGCTCTTAGTTTCTATGCTCTTCCACTTCATGTTTGGTGGATTGGGTGACCCTATCAACTTGTCATCAAATTTTGATTCCTCATTTGACCTTAAGGAATACTCGAGATGAGTAGGAGAACGAATGGGTCTATCTTATCAATGTCACCCTGAATAACCTAAGAGGCATCCATTTAGACGTAAAGTCAATAGCTACTTCTACAGAGTGGCGAGATTCAGATGTAATTTGAGATCTAGAGAAAGTCCACATTCACAATGAATTGATTAAGGGAATTATCTTTGAGTCCACTTAGGAGGATCAATAGGCATGAAGCTATGACCTCGTCCTTCTTGATGTTCTACAGGGACATGGTCGACCATCTTCACATTTCCCATCCTTTCTTCATGTTTCAAACAAGCATCCTCCAAACAATGAATGTCTACCAATCTCAACTGACTTGTAACACTTAGGCCTTCCTTCTCTCCTTTAAAGTGTTAAGCCTTCAGACTCGCCTCGCCCCAATCCTAGGGTCTTTCTTCTTTTTCTTCACCTACTCACTGCAGAAAGTTGGAGGCTAGGTGCACTTCCTTCAAATTCCCGATTGGATCATCATAGAAAACATGCTTACAATGTTCACTCATGAAAGCATTCATTCTCCAAAGTTCAATCAACCGATGGATTTGATCCATTTTTTCTTTTAGATGAGGAGCCTTTCTATTTGGCCAAGTGGACTAAACCCATGAAATAGCCTCAAGGTCACCTTTTTGGGGATCTCTTGGATGATAATCAAGATCTTGTTGTTCAACTTCTAGCACTAAGGTTGTTTCATGCTCAATCTATCCTTCATATGTTCCTTGCATTGTACTTTGGCTTTGCCTATTATTTTTGCCTTATTCCTTTATGTTTGTTTACTTATTTTCTAATTACTGGTTGAATAGTGAAGTGACAAAAATACATTATTTGAAGATGGATCCAAGTCCCGTGGTTGCCCAAGCCTTGGCTAAGAAGAAGTCCATTATGCCATAGACCATTCAGCTCTACTCGGTGCCCCCAATAGACAATGCTAGTAGCTCTCCTTCCACCAATTGGCCTATCGACACTTTTGGCCACACTTAGACACTATCCTCAAGAAAGCACAAGGATTTCTTTGAAGAGTCCAATAAAGACAAGGAGGGCAGCTCTTCAAATGATCATACCCCCTCAACTAAGAAAATCAAGGTAGACATTTTCTTACATAGCCAGCTGCTTCTCCCAGCCAACCAGGATCGCACCAAGGAGTTTATATTAGACCATAGTCCACTACACCTTTTGAAGTCATCCACAACCTTGTTTATTCACTTAACCCCTGTCATCCTAGGTACTATGCTAACTTTTGCAAGGAGCAAAAGAGAATTGGAAAAATTGGGTCCAAGCATCCTAGAATAGTTGAAGAAGAATGTTGAGGCCAAGTCCAAGAAGGTAGTCGATAAAGACAGGGGCATTTCCAATATGATTGAACGTATTGCTGCACTTATGAAGGAGTAGGGTGCCTTGTCCTAGAAAAATGAGGACCTAGGGAAAGCGTTGGAAATCAAACAGAAAAGCTAGATCAACAACAAAGCGACCTTTGACCAAAAACTCCAAAATACTGTGAAGGAGGTAAAGGAGCTCAGCTATCCTATGCTTTGTTTTGGGTTTACAGAAGTCATCCATTAGATTTAACATTTTAATCCTAATGTGATGCTCAGCCTATCCAAGCTCAACATGGATATAACTTTGGAAGAGATTTTAGAAGTTACTGAAAGACTAAGCATGTTGGTGTGTCTTTGGGGTGGTTGTTGTTTTGCCTTTGATGTCTCATGCCTCTACTCTTTCTTATATGGAATAGGCTAAACAACCCCATTAATGAATTCATTTTCATTCACATGATATTTCTTTAACTTTCTTTTGCATAACACTTGTATCTGCATGTGTGTCTTCAACTGGCTGCCTCCAAGTTTCTTTTGTTCACACATTATTTTAAGTTTCTCATCTAAATGAACCTTTAACATACTTTAACATTTTATTTTACGAATCTTCTATGCCTCTAAAGGGATTTTGTACTTGCCGCTTGCTTTTCTTTTCTTGTTGGCTCTAATCATTAAGGCTTTTATTAGGTTCTTTGTTTTACACACCTTATCAACACTAAAGAAGCTACTTGGCCTTTCCCTAGCATTGGTGTGATGAACAAGCTACTTGGATAAGATGGTGGCTGACATTAGTCTCTTGTGGTTATTAATATAGCCATAAATTGTTATTGCTAGAAGTGATTGTTGTAGATGACTCCCCTTCTCCTGATCAAGCAAAGTCTTCTACTAGTTGCCCCAAGACATTGTCACTTGTTTTCCTTTTCTTGCTGGCCCTTCGATCATCAAGGCTTCCATCTAGTTCTTTGTTTTAAACACCTTATCTTACTTGGCCTTTCCCTAGCATGGGTGATGAACAAGTTATCTGGATACTATGGTGGCTAACATAAGTCATTTGTGGTTATTAATGTTGGTTTGGATCCTAGTTAGATTTAAGTAGAAATCTTTAATCCTTTTTAGGAATTTAAAAGAAAATTATCATAGTTGATTTTAATGGACATAATTTCTTGAATTGTAAGCAGTAATTAATTGTTATCACAGATTAAAGAGTCATTTAGATTGCAAGAACAATTGATTAAATAGAATATGTGCAAATGAAAAGTTAGTCTAATAAAATAAAGAGCATAGTAAAATTTTTAAAGTGGTTCCACTTTAATTAAAACCATCATTGAAGTGTACGTCCACTCAACCAAATCCTCAACTGTATGGACCTAATTTTATTACAAAAAACACAAGAATTCATTGGGCTCTTGAGAACCAATTTATATACAAAAATTCTCTACATCTTTTAAAACTATGATTAAGCTCACAATTTAAGAAGATGCAAAGGGAAGATTAACCTTTTCCTTTGTATCACAGATTTCTAAACCCTAGAAATAAAAAATAGAAATAATATCTCAAGATGGAAAATACAAACTTGAATTAAGATGTGGATATCAATTATCTAATGTGTGATCTCCTTCAATTTGATCCAAGAATGATTTGATTTGATGAAAATAGATTAGGTAGATATAGATCTACTTTTGGCTTTGTATTCTCTCAGTTTTTTTGCAATAAAATATATATTTGAATTGAGACTAGCTTAAATTTATAGTATGGTAACCAACATTTAAAAATAACAAACTTTTTTACTGTAAATTACTTCAAGAATCGATGTAGAAGGTGATTACCAACTTATGAATAAATTCATCATTTGATTCCTCTATGAATATCAACAAGAATTTCACGACCAAATCGATGTGTGAATCAATTCACACTATCATGTAAAGTGGTCATGAATCGATTATCTAATCGATTTACAAAAATTGCTAATTTTCTTTAAAAACAATTTTGAAAAAAATTCTTCATAAATTGATTCATGTTTATTTTCACAAGATTCCAAGTATCAATCAATTTGTGAATTGATTCACATAGTGAAAAATAGTTTTTATAAAAATTACACTTGTGAAGGTGTATTTGAAAACTTTATTAGAAAAGTTTCAATTTCAACTCATTTCAAGTGATTTATTTCTACCTCAACTTAACTAATTTAAGAAGCTTGTTTGGATCAAAATGAATTAGATCACAGTTATAAAATATCTTAATTCATACAACAAAATTATTATATCTAAAGGTGGATTTTTTTAATAGCATTTAGTTAACTTTGATCCTGTAATCAATCAACAAACAACATCAATTTACTGAAAAATTAGCCTTTTATTTATTTATTTTATTTT
>JANHAO010015271.1:0-14900 GCA_026873985.1 Saraca asoca | reverse complement strand
CATAAGCAAAATCTTAAGTTAACTGCTAAAATACTACTATAAACTTTCTTGATGTTTGAGTAGTGTATCTATTTTAGTAAAAATCTTTCTTGTATTATACTACTATAAATAACTGCCATAAAATGTCCCCTTCTTTAGTAGTGTATCTATTTCAGTAAAAACCAAAATAAACAACTTGCAAAGCAACAAGTACTACTTACCTAATAAATATCTTTCTTGATATTTGAAGAATAATAAGATATTATTAACCAAAAGACAACCACCTGCCTAGAATTGAATTTTTAATTTATGAAGTTGTTATGCTACAATAATCAAGTTGTGGTTACTTTTGAATATTGAGGTATAAGAGAAAGTTTTCTTTAATAGTCCAAAAGAATCAAAAGGACAATAGTGATGAACATCATATGTAAATGGAAATTTCAGGACAAACTTCTCTACTTAATTAAATATTTCATAAAATATAGTAGAATATTTTTTGAAAAAGTTGAAGAGAGTTATTTTCTTTAAAATAGAATTATTAGCTAGCATGAGAAATTTGATCTATCTTCTCTTAACCTATTATTTCTTCCGAGTTTTTAGACCTCAATTTGTATTTGTATGCACCAACATACACATATTCACTCCAAAACAAAATTTCACATCACCACAGAAATAACCATAAATTCAATAATTCATGATATTTGATTTTGACAAAATCTACAAACACTCTTATAATGTACACAAAATTATTTCCTCATGTTTCAGCAAGCCAATGAATTAACTTGTATAAAATTATAATTATCTAACCCTGTTGTCCCTATTCTTTGTATAAAATTGTTTCTTGCGGAATATTTGATAGCTAAGATTTGGCAAAGTAAACAAGCAGCTTAGCAACACCAATGTATTTGAGCATTCTGATAATGCAATTTGTATAATGAATGCAGCTTAGTAATTTATCTATAAAGATGCAACTGATATAATGTTAATCTTCTATGTACATTCAGTTCTTGGATAATCAATTTCTATTCTATTTTTCTATTGATATACATGCTACTAGGTTTCTTGGAGAAAAAAAAAAGAGCATTCATCAAGTCATCAATGCCAAACATTAAAACATTCAAAATTTTACAAATGTTTAAAACCATTCTCTTGAAGTGAGTTGATAAATGAGAGAGAAAAAACAAATAGGAAAATTGTTTACATCACATAATAAACGAGAAAGGAAAAATTAAGGAAGTCTAACCTTTAACTGAACCTTTAAGGTGATCAGGTGAGCAACCAATGATCGTGGGAAGGTTGAAATCACTGAAAAAGGAATTTAGGTTTCAAATTTTCAATTTTGGTTACAATAGTGAGAGTTTGATGGTATGTAGTTTAGTTTGGGAATTTCGACTAGCAGCGATTATTACTTAATTGATGCCAAGAGTTGCAAAATCTAAATAAAATATGGCATTTAAAACAACCATTACTATCCTTGTTTTTAGAGGTAGTTTGCCAAACCATTGCCAATTAACTACCTTTGTTTAGTGCATTTTTTTTAGTGTAAATTAACTTGTATATGTGAACTGGACTCAGTTTCATTATAAACGTATTACTCATATTTACTTCCTACCGATACAATTGAATTAAGCATAGCCTTATCTTATGTTCAATATTATACGCTTGTGACATCCACATTTCCAAGGAACATGATTGGCATGGATCACCGAGGTGAGCCAAAAACTCATAGCTCATAGCTTATATATAGTAAAATTCTTTAAATAATACTTGAATAAAACTTAATAACAATGTGAGTACTTTTAACTTGAAACCATGCTAAAATTATATGCAAAGGAAAATAAAAGTAAACTGAAATAAATTATTTCCTAAAAAACATGACTCATAAAATGTCAAGGTCGGCTTGATTGACTGCTAGCTATATACTTTATTATACCCATATATTGATTGTACTTCCTACCTCTAATGAGTAGGAGTGGCTCCTGCTTGATCAGGATCCTTAAAATGCTAAGTGTGTAAAAATCTTAAAAGTAAAAGGGTAAATACAACTAGAGTACTTAGTGAAGTGAGAATTTGTACTCTATTTTGGGTTGAAACCTTTTAGATCATAAAATTTGTATAGTATTTGCACATAAGTATGTGTGTGTGTGTGTCTATATATATATATAAATATATATAATAATACACATGCAATATTCCTTTTATGCTTTACTTTTCCCTTTTCCTGATACTGAGTGATCATGTATTTCTTATCATCACATCATAATCACCGAGATGTCATCCGGTGAGCCTCTAGTCCTTGTTGTCCTTAGAAGACAAACATATAAATCATACTGGCACAAAAGATCATTGGTAAGAGCGATGTTTGTTGATAAATAATATGTCCCTTAAGACATTAATAAAGTTCCTTTATGTTCCTTCGATTTTGTGCCTTCCAACATTGCATTTGATCATAAGCAGTCTATCATCATGTGAAAAAATAGTTCTATGAATATACATATTCTAGTGCACATAGGTCCTCCAATGCCTACCTTATTGTTTTAGTTAGCAAAAACATTATCATCATTTAAGTTTCCTTTATTCTATCTATGCTTATCTTACCATTTTCTAAATTTTTGGCCTTTGTGATCTTATGTCTTATTTTATTTATTACCAAATAATTAGTTAGATTAATCATGAAGATATTTAGATTATTAAATCTGACTTAGGGCTATATTCTAAGCCTTCCCAACCCTTGTATACATACATATATCATATAAAACAAATATACGTAATAATTTTATTAAATTATCAAGCTTAAAACATTTTTCTAATTCTTCTACTAATTATCTTAACAAGCAAAAAATATTTTAGGCTAATTTTAGAGAAATAATAATTTTAAATAAATAAGACAAAGCTAAAAAAGTAGAAAACCACACTCACCTTGATAGAAGATAATTCTCCTAACCTTGGAACCCTTTTCCTTCTTTTGACTCGAGCCTTTGACTATTTGAGAAACTACAACAATCAAAAGAGAAAATCAAAGAATAAGAAAGAAAAAGAACTCAGGGAAAAAATTTGATCTTTTTAGGCTAAAATCTTTACTTTATGTTCACACCTTTGTAATGTGCAAACCTTTTCAATTGAACAATGCTCTATGGGTTTTGTGTTCTAAAATTTACTCTAACCTATTTTGTACTAGTCTAGCTTATCCTAGTCTAATTTTATCCTTAGGGGTTGTTACAAAGTTTCTCTCTTCAGATAATTCATCCTCAAATGGTCCATTCTAGTCCTTTATGCAAACAACACATACAACATAATATAAGAATTCCTACTCCTTCTATCAAAACATTTCTTTATCCTTTCATATAATATTGGTGATGCCATTCTACATCCTTTATCATTATAAAATTCTCCATTAAGGAAACATCATAGAAAACATAGATTCTTTACTCAAGAAGTTTGGATACTTTAGGCACATAGTTGATTCCAATTTCAAGGTAATTTCTTTCTTCTCACTTATATCCCATAGGACTTTGATAGAAGGAATATCCTTCGATCGTATTTGTTTGGCTTGTTTATCAAGTATGGCCATGAGCCTTACTTCATAAGTCGTTTTTGGTTTTAAATCATCAAGAATATGGGGAAGTGCATGACTATCATCTATCATGTACTTCCAAAGCTTAGACACATGAAAGATATGTTGAATCCCATCTAATTCCGAAGATAGATCTAGGTGATAGGTAACTGCTCCTATTTGATTAAGAGTAACATATGACCCTATGTAACATGGGCTAAGTTTGCCTTACTTCCTAAATCTTTTCACTCATTTCATGGGGGGATATCTTTCAAGAAAACCTAATCCTTTTCCTGTAATTCATGTGGTCATCTACTTTTATTTGCATAAGCTTTCTGCTTGTTCTGGGCTATCAGAAGTTGATTTCATATGATCTAGACTTTTCTTAAGGCATTATAAACCAGTTTTGCTCCCAAAATAACACTTTCTCCCTTTTCAAACTATCCAACTAGTGTTTAACACTTCCTCCCATAAAGAGGCTTAAATGGTGCTATCTGAATATTGGTATGGAAATTATTATTGTAAGTAAACTCTATGAGAAGTAGCTATTCCATTCAGTTCCCTAAAATCTCTAGGACAAATGCCTTTAACATATCCTCTAGGATTTACATAGTTAGCTTAAACTACCCATCTATATGAGCGTGGAATGCAATGCTGAATTTAAGTTAAGTCGCTAATGCCTCTTGAAAAGTTTGCTAGAATTGAGATCTAAATTGGGTTCCTCTATCTGATATAATCAAGGTAGATACCCATATAGCAACACAATTTCATTCAAAAAGATTCTAGCATACTGTTCCTTATTGTAAATAGTCTTTACTAAAAGGAAATGGGCTATCTTAGTTAATTTGTCGATGATAACACATATCAAGTCATGTCCTTTTGAGGACTTAGGAATTTTTATCACCAATTCCATGGTAATATTGTCTTACTACCATTCAGGAACTTTGATGCTTTATAGCAATCTTACTGGTCTCTGACGTTCTGCCTTAATGTGTTAACAAGTAAGGCACTTGACTACAAACTCTGTCATGTCCTTTTTCATACTCTTCTACTAACAGAACTGCCTAAGATCTTGATGCATTTTAATAGTTCCTTTGTGTATGATATAAGAAGACCTATGACTTAGATTCATCAACTCTTTTCTTAATCCTCCCATTTTCGGAACCCATAAACAATCTTGATATCTTAAGGTTCCAGCCTAATCCATTGTAATTTTTGTATTCGATTTTTGTTTAGCCTTTTTTTGTAATGCGATAGCTATATGGTCCATCGCTTGGGCAGCCTTAATTTGCTCCACTAGAGGCGAGCTCACTCACACACTAACTATTAGAATTCCTAGTTCATGTAATTTCTATTGCACATCACTTGCGTCTAGCTTCTACATGTTTTTTATTAGATCTCTCTTTCTAAGCTAATATGAGCTAGGCTTCCCATAGATATTTGGTTGCAACAATGTTAGCTTTATTAAGGTGATACCATTTATTATACTGATAATTCATCACTAGCTCTATCCACCTTATTTATCAGAGATTGAGGTCTTTCTACTTAAAGATGTACTCGAGACTTTTATGTTATGTGAAGATCTGACAAGTCCCCCGATAAAGATAATGCCACAAAATCTTTAGTGCAAATACCATAGCCACTATTTCTAAATCATGTATAGGATAATTTTTCTCATGTACTTTTAATTGTTGGGAATGATAGGCTATCACTTTTTTGTATTGCATCAAGATGCATCCTTAGCCTATTTTAGATGGATCATAGTAAGCAAAGTGTCTGCCTAGTTAAAATTAGGGCTAATGTAAGGTACTTCTTAAGTTGCTCAAAACTTTCTTAGCACTTATTTGTCCATTTGAAATTCACTCTTTTTAGGTTAGTCAAGTTAGAGAGGCTGCCAAGCGAAAGAAATCTTAGATGAACAGTCGATAATACCTTGCTAAACCTAAAAAACTCATAATCTTCATGACTATAGTTGATCTTGGCAAATTTTGCACTGCCTCATACTTTTGGGGCCTACACTGATACATCCATTGAGATTACATGCCTCGAAAATGCAATACTCCGGATCCGAAAGTCACATTTTGAGAATTTAGCATATATCTTATGTTCCCTTAGAGTCTAGAGAACTATCCTCAAATGCTGGGTATGCTTCTTTTCATTCCTTAAGTAGATGAGAATATCATTTATGAAGGCTATGACAAACTAGTCAAGGAATGGCCTAAAACTTGATTCATCAAGTCTATGAACATAGTTGGTGCATTGGTTAACCTGAAAAACAAGACTAAGAACTCACAGTGTCTATAACTAGTTTTGAAAGCTATTTTGTGTACATCTTTCTCTCAAATATTTTATTGGTGCTATCTTAAATGAAAATCCACCTTGGAGAAATACTTGGTACCTTTGACTTAATCAAAAAGGTCATCGATCTTAAGAAACATATGCTCATTTTTTATTGTCACCTTATTCAATTTTTGATATTCAACCAAGTACCTTATTCAAAATCGTAGCACCCCATGGTGAGGTACTTGGTTGAATATACCTTTAATCTAAATGATTTTGCAGTTGTGACTTTAGTGCTTTCAACTTTAATGGCACCATCTTGTATGGTGATATAGATATAGGCTGAGTTTTAAGGTACTATATCGATCTCAAACTTAGTCTCTCTATTTGGTGGTAAACCTAGTAGTTCTTTTAGAAACACATTTAGATATTTTGACATTACAGGGACAGATTCTATTTTTGGAGTAGACTTTTCCATGTATTTCAACATGGCAAAAAATGCTTGACATTCTTTTCTCACCTCCATGGATGAGATCAAATTGACCTTCACATCATTCTGATCTATTTGAAAAATGAAGGTAGAATCTTCAGGAAAAAAGACCTTAATTGTCTTTTCATGACAATGGAAAAGAGCATAATAGGTTATTAGCCAATCCATTCTTAGAATTACATCTTATCATTAGCAAGACTACCAAATCTGCCTTCATGGTTTTTCTTGAGATATCCACTTTACATTTCTTAGCCTTTGAGTTGCTTGCAAGCAATCTCCCACTAGGGTTGCCATATACAAATTATCACATAGAGGTATAGTATTCACATTTAAATGTACAACAAACAAATCTGAAACCAAAAAATTGTTATCACCAAAATTATATAGTGTTCTAGCTATTTGGGAGTTAACATATGTAGCACTTGCTACTATAACATTGGATGCTTTAGCATCTTGCTTGGTTAGTGTGAAAACTCTACCTATCCTTCATCTTTATGAAGTTTGTTGTCTATTCGCTAATCCTAATCCTTTCCCATTACCATTTGTTAGAGGTTATGTCAATCAGATAGATATGGAGGGTATGGTGGTCTTTTGAGTTATCCATTTTGCATTAATTGTTGGACATGCTATTGCCTAGTGGCTTACTTGGCCACATTTAAAATATTCTTTAAAGCCCCACATGCAGCCTTCAGAGTGAAATCTTCCATAGAATGTGCATACTGGATGGCTTCTAACTGAGGCTGCTACTTGAGAAGTAGCAAAGGTTTTTGATCTTTTAGTTATACCATGCCAGGCTCCTTATAGCTTAGGTCTTATTAACCTAGAATTTTGATGACCTTGTCCTTGGTTTCCTTTTGTTGGGTTCTTACTATTCCTTCCTATCCATTAGGGATGGTTGTTTCCCTTAAACTTGCTCTTGGTTTACTTTCTATCCTTTGGGTGCATCTTTAACACCTTTTGTTCTTTCCTCTTTAGCTTTACATCTAGGGCCTTGTTTAGAACATCTGCCATCGTGGCCTGATCATTAACCATGATGGCTATGAAGTATGCGAATGGTAGACCTTGAACAAAATGATTTATCCTCCACTAGTGTTTGGAATTATACTCTAAGCATAATGAGCTAGCTTGTTGAATTGAGAGGTGAAATCAGCTACTGTCATCCCATGAAGCATCTAAACTCAAAGAACCCTTGAACTCTCACATCTCTAATGCTCCTAGATAAAAATTGCTTTAAGAATGCCTCTTGGTAGTCATCCTACATCCATGGGAAAATCTCTGGCCATTAGCTCTCACACTAGGCCTTATGCTAGTGTAAAGTTGCTCCTTCTAACATAAAGCTAATGAACTTAATGTATTGCATTGGGGGACATGTTATCATTTCCAATATCTTATCAGTTTACTTCAGGAACTCTTATGGATCTTGAGTCTGGTAGTCACCCTAAAAATTTACATGCTTAAGTCAAAGGAAATCCATGATCTGAGTGTTTCTCATCAAGGCAGGTGGTGGTGCTAAAACCTTCTCTAGTCGATGTCTTTGCTCATCTTGTCCCTTTCTTTGAATCATAGTCTAAGCCAACACCTACATCGTTCATTGTAACTAATCCACTTGGTTTACTAGTGATTGGATCTCTATTGCTGCATTATTTCCAAAATTTCCTCTTTATTGATTTAGTTATGGATTCAGAGGCAAATTTCTCTCTTGATCCTCATTTTCATTTGGTTATCTAGTTCACTTAAAACAAGCTCTAAGGGCCATTCATCGTAAGTTTTAAAGGGGAAACAAAATCTGGGTTAATCATGAAAGATCATTCTAAGATGCGGATAAGTATGTAGTGAGCATAGATAAATGGATCTTAGATGATGATAACTACTCTCAAGTGGACTTACCATCTCTTTGTTAGCTTTACTAGGGAGATTATTAACCTAGCTAGTATGATTGCTTTGCTATCATAATTTCCTAGGTTTTGATGTTGAAAACAATTTTGAATTTAACAACATGTTTTAGTGTTTGTTATTTATTTTAGTATGATCAAAGTGTATAAGATTCAAAAGATCTACAATTAGATTTAGCAATTCTCTCATTTTTAATAGGATCTTTTGTAAGTGAATTCAAATCAAATTTGATTCAAGCAAATTTCTAATAACTAATACATTGAGGTAGAAATAAATCGCTTGAACCGAGTTTAAATAAAATGTTTGTCAAACAATGTTATCAAATGATCTTTCATGCCAGTTTTATGAAAACCATTTTTTACTATGTGAATCGATTCACAAATCAATTCATACTGAAGAATTTGTGAAAATGTATTTGAATCGATTTAACAATCGATTCATGAAGGAAAGTTTTGAAAAATATTTCTTATGGGAGGTTAGGATTTTTCCTGAATCGATTAGGTAATCGATACAAGACTTATTCAAATAATACTATGATTTGATTCATGCATCGATTCAGTCATGAACTTCTTTATGATATTCATAGACGAATCGATTAACAAATCGATTAATTAGTTAGTAACCACCTTGAATCGATTCACAAATAGAAAGTTAGTTATTTTTCAAATATTAGTTACAACACTATAAATACCCTTAGCCCTTATTTCAAATACATTCATTACAGAATAGTTTTCATTTCTTCAAGTGCAACAAAATATAGAGCTATCAGAGCTTAGCCATATTTACCATTACTTCAATATATCTCATCAATTCAAAAGATCCTGAATCAAGTTTGTGAAGAATTCACATTAGATATTTGAGATATTCATCTCAAATTGTGGTATTGTATTTCTTACCCTACTTCTTGATTTTATTTTAGATTTCTAGGTTGATAGAAATTGGAGATATAAAGGAAGATGTTGATCTTCCCTTTGCATCTTCTTTAGTTGTGAGATTTATTACAACTAGTTAAAAATTGTAATGAATTCTTAGAATATCTCTAAGTTATGAGGTTGATTATAGTCTATATGAGGTAAAAGAATTTTTGTATCTAGGTTAGCAAGAGCCTAGCTAAATCTTGTGTAATAGGTTAGCAAAAGCCTAATCAAATTCTTGTGTATGAATTGGCTGTTCAGGAGCTCGATTAATTCTTATTGTTGTTAATAAAAGTGGTCATCCAGTTGAGGATAAATCCAATGGATGTAGACTTCAACTGCAATTTCAGTTGAAGTTGAACCACTTTAGAAATCCTTATGTCTTTATTGTTCGTTATAAATCTGCACAATTTATCTTTACTGCAAATTACTTTATTTTTGCAATCAATTATATACAACTGCATTGCTTTTATTGTTTAATTGATAAACTATTTCTATTGCACTCATATAATTCTGCTATGTTGGAATTCTAGTTTAATTGTCCAGTTGTTTCTTAATCCAATATCACTTCTAATCAATAACTCTACTTATGTTCTTGATTATCTAATAAGCTTTCAAAGATAACTTTTTTTAAAGACTTCTACTTTACAAAACAAAAAGAATTTGATCCATTTCAAAAGTGTATATATTTTTTTAAAAAGGGCAAGATCATTTTTATATTTTTTGGGACCAACAGTTGGTATCAGAGCTACAGGTTCTTGATACTCTTTAATTTTTAAAGAGATTGGGATTCTACTTTCACATTGTTACCTGAATGTCCATCTTTGCATAAACCCTCTGGTTTTAATGGACATCACTATACCTACTGGAAGCATAAAATTAGAGACTTTATTGAAGCTACTGATATAGATATATGGGAAATTGTTGAAGAAGGATATGAAGCTCCAAAAACATTGAGTAACAGTATTCCACAGCCAAAGTGAAAATCCTTTTGGACTAAAGAGGAAAGGAAGAGACATCTCTTAGCCTCTAAAGTCAAATAGATTATTTCAAATTCATTGTCACTTAACAAATATGAAAGGATATATAATTGTACTACTGCTAAACAAATTTAGGACATTTTAGAAGTAGCACATGTAGGCACAACTCAGGTTAAAGCATCTAAAGTGCATGTTCTAGTCTCATAGTATCAAATGTTCAAAATGGAAGAAGAAGAATCCATTAAGGACCTCATTCAAAGATTCACATCTATAACTAATCATTTGATGTTGCTTGGAAGAACCTTTGACAATGTAGACTTTGTGCATAAAATTCTGAGGTCTCTTACAGAAGAATGGCAACCAAAAGTGACAGCCATTAAGGAATCACTTGAGATAAGGATGCCAATCATTCAAGAGCTCTATGGAAATCTCAGAGAGCATGAGCTAGAATTGAAGAGATATAAAAAGAGTGGTGATGATAAAAGGAAGAAAACTTTGGCACTTAAGGCTGCAAGGATAGTTGAATCTGATGAAGAAGAATCAGAGAGTGATGTAGATGTAGTTGATAAAGAAGATATAGCCTTGCCGAGCAAAAAGTTATAGAGAATTCTCAGAGAAAAGAGGAGTAAAGAGAAGAGAAAAACTATGCAATAGAAAAGAAATCAGAACAAAACTAATTAAGGAAACTTTGTCAGCACTACTCCTACATGTTTTGAATGCAGAAAACCTAGACACATTAAATCAGATTGCCCAGTCTACCTAAAAAAATAGCTTGAAAATGAAACAAGGAAAAGAAAACTATCCTTGAAGAAAGCTAATTTAGCTTTTTAGGAAGATAAAAATGCTGATTCTGAAGATGATGAAGAGAAAGAAGAAGAAGCACTCCTCTACCTCATGGCTAAACTGGTTGATAACAATAAGGTATTTGGTAATCAATCCTTTTTTTACTCTAGAGATGAACTTAATTCCAATGATGAATTTAATTCTTCTGATGATGATAATTCTAGTGAGTATGATAATACTAATGATGAGACTGATGACATATGCATTGAGCTCTATGATGCATTGACAAAAGCTGTGAAAGAATTAAGGCATGCTAAAAAAGAAAATGATAGCCTGCTTAAGAAAGTTAGTCAAATGGAAAAAGCGAATAATGATCAAAATGTCCTAGTTAAAAAGCTATTGAGTGAGATCAAGACATGTGATCAATGTAAAGCCCATAGGTTAGAAATAGATAGTTTGTCAAAAACCTTACAAGGCTTTGCAAATAGCAAAATGTTGAATAACCAAAAAGATTTTCAAAATAAGAAAGGCTTAGGATATAAGCAACAAAAGAAGAAAAGATAAAAAAAGGAATTATAGTTACATTACTTGCTTTTACTGTAATCATAAAGGACATCATATTAAACATTATTCGTATAGGAATGGAACCTACGTGTTGAAACCAAATGAATAGTTAGTTTGGCTACCTAAGGTATCCACTTCCAAAACAAATTTTGCTGTGACTACTAACAAAACTAGACCCAAAACCAGTTGGGTACCAACAAAGCAAGTGTAAGTTTGGTTTTGTAGGTTTGTGTGGGAGAAATAGAAGCAACTCATGATACTGGACAACAATTGCACTCACCACAAGACTAAGAATGTTAAATCCTCCAACTTCAATAAATTTTGATAACTTTCTATCTTTTATGATTAACTATTTCATACATTACAGTTACTAACTTAGGCATTGAAGATTCCCTTAAGTTTGTTTTGTAGGTACATGATGAGTAAATTGAGTTTTCAATGGTATTGAACTATTCATTGGCTGTTTAAGAGATTAGGAAAACACTTGTGAAACAAAAATGTATGAAAAATTGAGTTTAGGACATCCTAAATTGATTCAAATTTTTTTAGGATTCATTTAAGTTTTTGAATCGATTCACCTCTCGAAAATATGCATTATGAATTGATTCCTAAATCGATTCACAAAAAGTTTCAAACTTTTGGGAAGACTTCAAAATTTCTAAATTTTTTTATTAAACTTGGATGAATCAATTCCCATAAGAATCCTATGAGCAACTCATACCTAAATGGATTCATACTTAAATATTGACTCTCTAAATCAATTCACGAATCAATTCAAAGTGCAATTCTATATATACTTGAATTGATCTGAACTTCATTTCATGATTCATCTTTAGACTATCTATAAAACTCTCTCAAACTCACTCTCAAATCTCGATCTCCCAATATTTTTTACTCAAATTTCTATCATAGAAACATTAGATACACCTCATCTAACATTTCTAACTAATTAATTTCACCAAAACTCCCCAAAATCAAAAGATCCCAATTCTAGCCTAAAAACCTAACAATCCAAATTTTCCAGAATTTTCTAGAAATTTCATCAGGATGTCGAAAAGAATCAAGCTCCCAACAAAGAGAAAGGAAAAGTCCACAGCCTAATCATCAACAACGGTAGAAGAGGAATCACGCTTCAACTCACCAAATGAGTATGCTACCTTTCTCTAACTAGCAAACAAAAAGGTAGAACCCTTAAAATGCTTTAGTGATTAACTTTTACAGACTACTCATTCACCACTATTACTAGCCAAGTATAGATTAGAAAATTTTTTGACATATAAGGAAACACTTACCCTAGGCTAGTCAAAATGTTTTATGCTAATCTTGCTGCTGTTGATGATAAAATTTCATGTTATGTAATGCATAAGCATATAGTTGCAAAATTTTTAGCTAATGAATTTGGCATGGATTCAAACCAACCAAAGCTTACTGTAAAATCCTTTCTTAATTACAGTAGGGAATTAGTCATTAGGATGCTCTTTCCCTATTCCACCCCAAAGGATGGAAGTGGGAAACTACTTATTATTGGCTAATCTCTTGACGATAGGATCTTATATTATGCTTTGTGTAAAGTAATAATTCTTAGGATCATAAATTTTACACAAATTATGAAGGATGAACTATTTTTAATGTGAGTTATTGAAAATCAATTTGATTTTAATATGTCCTATTATATCCTTAAATATCTCGCTAAATGTTCAAAAAGGACAGATATTGGATTCCTTCCCCATGGCATGATCTTTACTCCTATCTTTGCCAAATTCAAACTAAAATTTTCTAATGAAATCCAATGTTTTCAAACAAATCCAACTACTATGATTAGTGCATCACATTTTTACAAAATGGGACTAGAAGAAAATGAACAAGGAAAATGGACTAAGAATCAGTCAAAAATTCCTCAAACAACTGGAGAAGCCACAAGCTTAGGAGTAGTTGGGTTATCCAATGAAGCTGAAACAAAAATAATTGAGGTAATAGAAAGAATGTACAAACACATGAATGATCGAATGGATTAACTATTGGATAAACAAGATAATTTGATTAAGTCAATGGATGACCATATGGCTAATATTGAACTTGAAAATTGGAAACATGCCACCTAAGTGATTGAGCGGCTCAATTGCATTGAAACTTAATTACATGACATAACACAGCAAATGCAAGAATAAGATAAGGAGGCTGAGCTTCAGAGAATGGATGATCAAGACCCTCCACAAGCTTAGTATGCTGTGTATTAGTATTTGTCTATGTATCCTTTAGTCCCATATCCCCTGTTTCACTATTCTCTATTTCATTGCTTTTTGATGTTATAGACCGTATTTTGATATTCTAATGCTGATCATGTAGTTTGACACTTTGAGATGTTATATTCTGAAGGTCTGTATTATTGATTGTGGATATTTTATCTGAATATATTATATATTTGATTTAGCATTCTAAGTATTTTGATTAATTTTGAATTTTGGATATTATGTTTTTCCATTGAATTTGTACTAAATTTTGGTCTAGTTTATTCACTTTATTCTATTCTTTTTGGTACATTATTGTTATGAATGCATTATTTCCTTTTGATGTGCCAAAAGGGGGAGAATGAGGGATTTTAGATAAGAAGAATAGATAAAACGAAGAATAAAGGATTTTAAACAAGGAAGATGTTATGTTCAATTCAAAAGGGGAAAATATGAAGAGATAGATGGAGAGATATGAAGAGATAATAGGAGATATGTACAAGATGAAAAGTTAGAATAAAGATGAGTATGATATATATATATATATATAAGTCAATTTAAAAGCGGGGAGAGTAAAATAAGATTTTATAAAGGGGAAAATAAAAAAATTAGATTTTATCAAAATAGGATTTTAAAATAATAAAATTATTTTGATTTTCAAAAACTTTTGATCCTTATCTAAAATTGTTTGTCACCATCAAAAAAGGAGAGATTGTTAGCCTTACAAGGGAGATTGTTAACCTAGCTAGTATGATGGCTTTACTATGATAATTTCCTTGGTTTTGATGTCAAAAACAATTTTGAATCTAACAATATGTTTTAGTATTTGTTGTTTATTTTTGCAAGAACAAAGTGTATAAGATTCAAAAGATCTACAATTAGATTTAGCAATTCTTTTATTTTTAATAGGATCTTTTGTAAATGAATTCAAATCAAATTTGATTTAAGCAAATTTCTTATAACTGATACATTGAGGTAGAAATAGATCGCTTAAAGTGAGTTTAAATAAAATATTTTTCAAACAATATTATCAAATGATCTTTCGCAAGTGTAAGTTTTATAAAAACTATTTTTCACTGTGTGAATCAATTTACTAATTGATTCGTATTAAAGAATCTATGAAAATATATTTAAATTGATTCAGCAATTGATTAATGAAGAAAAGTTTTGAAATATATTTCTTACCAAAGGTTAGGATTTTTCTTGAATTGATTAGGTAATCAATTCAAGACCTAT